>ARYC01002777.1:0-69023 GCA_000711775.1 Oxytricha trifallax | reverse complement strand
ATAAAATGGAACATTAAAGTCAATCACTCTCTTAATGCGGTTGACTGTCTTGTAAGATATTCCGTTCTTTTTATATATGTTCGCTATAGATTAAGCAGAGATGTGAACCTCAGGAAATTGGCGATGGAACATCACAGCCCTCTAGGCTAGAGAGAAATGAGCCCAGTATTTAAGAGTCTTATCATTAATAAGATATTCATATGATGCTGCTAAAATTTTAAGGGTCTCTTAGGCTTAGAATTAAGATGCTATCTCTTTAAATTCAATGCTAATAGACAGTGAGACCCCACAGTTGCTGGAGATTTATGGAGGAGCCTTGCTATAGACGTATAATTTAGAACAGGCTTGAGTTATTCACTTAATTATTCATCACATCCATATCGCAACTTAAGCAATAAATCTATATAGTCACTGTCATAAAATGACCCCAAACCTCGCATATACTCACTTAAAATACTAATATTTAAACATTAAACCCCTACATAAACCATATTAAAACCCTAATAAAGTATGTACTAATAGTCTACTTTTATCAATCAAAAACTCAATCAAACTACTCAAAGGATTTTGGGGTTTTGATTAATAATATGAAGATTTGCCTTTTAAAGACTTTATTTGAGTAGTTCAGAGTATAGTTACGAATCAATTTTCTCATTTAAGCTGCTTTCGTTAAACTTATCCTTGATTTATTTTATGCCAGTATTCTTTAAATCATTGAATTCTCTTTAATAAGCTTCAAGCTCTTCCGATTTTTTAGTTTCATAGTTTTATATTTTTTCTTCTTTGCTAGGATCTTTTGAGTTTTTTAGCATGTTAATCATCTTTTGATATTTCATTTTTATCTCCTAGTTCTTGGCAAATTTTTCTTCTGAAAGTTTTTCTAAGAACTCTTCGATTTCTTTATCTTTTTCATCAACTAACTTTTAAAGGGCGTCTCTACATTTTTCCATCAACCTATTTGGGCTTTCCTATGCTTTCTCAGCAATAATTTGACTATTCTCTGGATCTAAATCTAGACTTTAATTCTCTTAAACAGCTTCTACTTTTATTGGCTGATTTTCAAAGAAAAATTGATCATCGTTTGTTTCTAAGACTTTGCACATTTTTATCAGATTACTTAACTTGACTTAAATGTCGCTGCATTTATTGAGTTCCTCTACTAGATTTATGAGATCATTGTAGTCTTCTACTCTGATTTCAGAAGCCACATTTTAGCTGTTAAATATTAAGCTTTGTATGTGTGAAGTTAACCTACCAGCTATTCCACCTCCTAAACTTAAGCTATTGCTTGATTTTTAACCAGTGCTAAACATGCTTTGGGTAGAACTAAACTTCTAATTCCCTTTAATTTAAACAGACATGCGAGGAGCTGCTGATAATTTTGACTGGTGTATCATTAATGAATGGCCAAACTTGTCATCATCTTCTTAAGAGTGCTAACGATCTTCTCTCGGAGAGGTATTTTTGGTGATCAATCCATTCGATAGGTCATCTCTTAAGTTCATTGACCTATTCATATTGATATTTCTCTTCCTATCAGCCAATCTTTTTCTAAATTGCTCTGATTACTTATGCTGCTCAACTTTCATTACTCTTAAAGTTTCCTCTTACTTTGAATCATCTAACTTTTCCTAAAGTTTCGTTTCTATCTCCTTAGCGTTCTCTTTCTCATAGTTATATATTTCCAGTTAAAGAGCATCATTCAGCTTTTTCTTTGAAATTTATTTGTCCTAAACGTATTAATTTTGGGAAATAGTAAATTTTACTCTTTTCTCTTGCATAGTCATGGATCTTTGCTTGAAACCTCGACTGGCAGCGCCATTTAACATATCAGAAAACTCTTCCGGCTCTTATTCCTCTTCCGCTATCCCTGCTATAGTTTATATATCATTCCTTGTCAGTAAAGATTAAAGCTTGTTCTGGTAAAATTGCTGATTGCTATAATCGCTCTTTGTATTGTAATATTCTATTGCGTTCTATATAGGTTGATAAATTAGTATTCAGATTCTGTGATTCATGACTTTGTAAGAAATGGAAATAGTTTCTACAAATAACTTACTGCATAAAGATCAGTCAATTAATTCACATGAATTTTCTAGGCGTCTGGTCTCTCACACTAAATTTCAAGCTTGATAACTTATCTAGCGAAATCCACGGGGAGCTTAATTTTCTATTCTTATGCAAAACCTTCATCTTCATAGATAAAATAACTAAAAATTAGAAACATAATTTATATAATTTTATATGACTTTGATCCCCTTTAATAGAATAATGAATGACAAGATATCTATTTATTTTTAATTAAAGATAGGATCAATATGAAGAGGTTAGGATTTCGAATATTAACTTTGCGTTGAAGCTCTTGATATCCCATATTAAGGATGGTGATTATTTGACTTCTTTTTGGATGAAGTGAATAATCGTGAAAACATGTTTGTCAAAAGAGTGTTTATTATAATTAAAATAGCAATATTATTTTATATATCAATTTTTAAAATATTATAAACATCAAATTTCAATGTTCGCAGTCTGTAATATAAATTTCCATTTTACAATTAAGAAAGTTAGATTTTTTTATGAATTCATTCTCTGATATCATTCTACTTTTATCTTAGCATTTGCTCAGTCTGATGTCAATCTAATTAAATTTAAATATATATATATTAAATAAATACAGTATTATCTAAGTTTATTAATTAAATCTCGTTCTTATTATAGATATTATAGTTCTCTTCAATTAAGGACTTTGAGGAGGGCGCATAAAATGGGTAATCGGTTACTGAGTGATATATTCTTTCGAAGAACTCTTCAGGAATAGTGTGCTTAGATTGAGGACATACAGTGTGGCAATTTTCCAAAAATGCTTTCCACCCTGTTTTCATTTTAATGTTAGGGTTATGCTGACATGTCTAAAGAACGATAATCAAATATGTAAACTCATAGGCTTCCTCTCGGTTTGAAAAGAACTTTGAATGATCTTAGTCGTAAAATTTATGTGCGAACTATTCCAAAACTCTAAAAACTACTTGTGAATCAACTCCTGCAAAATGAAAATATACTATAAGTGAGTGAGTTAATCAGCATATGCGTGAAGGTCATCAATCTTTTTCAGGAAATTTTTGAATTTAGTATTTGCATCTTTTGCCAACTTTTTAATCTGAGATTTCTACTCCATCATGAAGTTTATGGTTGAAGGTCCACCTAGCTCAAGCTTCTCAGATATCTTAGGATTCATATTAAAATTTGAGAACTTATCAACAAGCTTTTTGTATATTTGGCAATATTACTCTGGGCTTTATTCAAAGATTATACTCAAGATAATTACTAGAGACTTGGTAATGATTTTATTAGTTTTGTATATAACTAGCAATCATATAATAGGAACAGAGATGATAGTTGCTCAGGTTTAAGTAAAAGTAGAGTCTCTAGAAGATATTTATAAGAGAATATTTAGATTCAAGCAATAGATCATCTTGCACTGATCTTTCATGATTGATTCTGATAAATTCTTCGTTCTCCTCGTCGCTCTCTTCTTGCTTTTTTGGACTCTCTGGGATTACTAACTTTGAAGAGCCATTAGCTGACTATGTATTAAGATTACTCTTATTTATATCAGAGATTCCAATCTTTTTGAGTAATTTCAAAGCAGGCTTTAGTGCTATTTTCGCCAAGAGCACTTCAAGTTCTTCTCTTAAATCAATCTAGCATTCAATTATAATCTTGAGTAGCATGGTGAATGCTTGCTAGCTCTAGTTTCTTATAATAATATCGTCATACTCTGCTGCGATGCAAAGAGTTTCTACCAAGTTATGCTTGAGTGTTAGAATCAAATTTCTTAACTCATCTTGTGTTCCAATCTTTTTGAAGCAGTTTAATTATTATTTTTAAAAGCATGTGAACTCTCTGAGTTTGTTCTCAAACAAATGCTTGTTCTAAATTTTGATGATTGTTTTTTTTATTTTTACGAAGAAAAACTCAAAAATCTTAACTTTGACTTGATGCTCCTCATCCTCTCCCATAAATAGTATTTCAGGATAATATAGATTCATAAATTGACTTCTTCTTTAGAATTGTCAAGAAGTACCTGAATATTTTGAATTAGAAATAACAATACTATTTTATAATGATAGCGTAGTTACAGATCTTAAAATTGCTTTTTATATTAAAAGAAGCATTTATTCTTCTTCCTAGTGATCTACTGTCTCAAATTATGCTTCCATTAATGTCTTCAATAGCTGCTAAGAATAATGATTTTTATTTACAATAAAGAATTAATCAAATTTTTAATACACTTATTAAACTCCTGCAAGTCTGAATGTTTAAAGGAACTTCCTAAGAGACTACTCAATCTCAGAAGGTGCAAATTCCATTTTTGATAGATATTAGTTGAGTAGCAGTTTAGCTTTATCATCCTTACCACCTATGATTTCGGTAACTTTATCAATCTGTATGTCTCTTGAATATACTAGAATTTTAGAAGCTACCTCAGCAGGAGTGAGTTTAATTTAAGTAAATAAATATGTAAATTATCATAAAATAAAGGCTTTATTAAGCAACTCTCAAGATAAGGAAATAAATTATAAAGTAATGATGTTTTCGCTAAATGGCTAGCAATTACAAATGATTTTATTGAATATTCTTAGAAGATAATTAATGTTAATTTCAAGCAATAGATCAAAATATATAAATAAAAAGATTTATTGATAAAATTTGAAGCAGTCTTCAAGGGTCTTAATGGAGAAGCATTAAAATTGATAGAGTGAAATAATTCTTACTCCCATAAAATGATAAAGCACTTTATGTAAATTCTTTTTTGTATTATCTGCAAATGAAACAGAATATGTTTGATCGAGATCATAAATTGACTTCTTATTTATAGTAAATTAGAGATCTTCTTGTAATGATAGTGTGAAGAAATTAACTTAAAAAATGACTCATTATTTATCTAAAGTAATAGCTGCTAAGAATCAAACTCAGGTGAAGATTTCAGTGCTTTTATAAGATTTTTGAATGACATCAATTTAATAAGAGTTTTGACAGTAGCTTTCCAGAGCGAGCCTAGTAACGCAGGATTTTTTATATTTTCTAGCAAAGCGTAAAAAAGAGCTAAGAGATGAGCCTAATCATTTTTTCCATGAGTCAAGAGCAGTTCCTAGTAAATTGTGTTCAGTTTATCTTTCATTAACTTTTGGTCATCTGGTATCTGCTTTTAATACTATAGAAAAATAAATGTAAAAATAAGTTAGGAAGGTTACATATAGGCAGACTGAATAATAACTGATGAATCTCTTGATTTCTGGTAAGTAAGAAGTCTATAAATCTTCTTCTTGTAATGTAAAAAAATTTAATTATTTATTTTATAAAAAAGAAATTAATTAAATTTAAATAATGTAGTTTGCATTTTCCTTGTCGAAATAATTAAATTAATATTTAAACTTAAAAAATTACTTCATTTGAATTATTATCCTAATCATTAAAACACTCAAATTATATTAAATCTGTCGGGATTGAGTCTTGCAAATATCCCTCCCTAATTCTGTTGTAAATTTGCTTATCTGCCAATACTATCCGTTCCAGGGTTAACGTTTCCAAGATTTACTGAGGAGTTACTTCTGTAGGTTGCTTGAATAATATTGTCATTTCTTCCGGCACTTCCTGGCCTCATGAACCTTTGAGAAGTGGGAGAAATTACTCCACCTCTCTATCCGTTTGTAGAATCGTTTCCATATTCCTAGGATCTTCTCTGTTCAACACTCATGTTTCCAATATGCTGTTATCTCAAGCTATTACTTTGAGTGGATGAAGAGCCAATTAATGGATTTAATTGCTAATGATGAGCGGATTAGCCGCTGTGACGTCTCTCGTACTAAAGTGCGTTTAGGGCTGAATTGGTAGAAGTTATCATAATATCGTCATTTAATTCACCTGGAGGAGAGCTATTGCTATAGATACTAAGTGGCTCAATTAAAGAATCATAAACCAGATAATCTATGTAAATTGTTTTATAGTGATCTTTATTAGTTAATTATAAACAATTAACGATTTGTACCTTAAGAAAAATAATATTTTTAAGAATTCAGGCTTTAAATCAGTTTCGTCATGGATTGCTGAAGCTTCCTCATAGATTGTATTCGAAATGTTGAATCTTACTTTCTTCTTTTAAGAATCTTCGCCAAAGACAGATCCTCTTCTTCTCCTCTTAGAAGATTTCTTCTTTCTCTTGTAGTTAAAAAGCTCAGACATTAATCCCTTAACTTTGGAAATCCTCTCTTCTATATCAGGGTAGATCATCTCAATTTAATCGTAGTCCTCTATAACTACAGTCTTCGCTGCGTTTCTAATTGCTTAATCAGATGTTTCTGGTAAGATCAGTTCTGTATTAGTCAATATATCAACTGAGCTTTAGTAATCCATAAGTTCGATGATCTGTTCCTCGCATACTTTCTGTAGGTCTGGAAGTAAATATTCGTCAGTTAGTTAAATCAGTTCGAGCAAGTCTTTTACAGAATCGGGCAAGTCACATTCTCCTTGATATATCCATTAGATCAACAGCTTGTAGTTTTCAAATTTTATATTATTAGTGAAATAAATTTGAGATTGTCAATATGGTATAAAAAATTATTATTAATATAAAAAATACTATATAAAATTAAATTCTTTATTTTAATTTTCAAATTAAATATAAAGTTAGGGAATAAAAGTTTATGATGCAATTTTAAATTATTTAAAATAGAGTATCATTTAGTTATTTTTTAATTATAATCATAAAAAATTGATTCGATTTTAATTACATTTTTCAAATATCAATTTTAATGTCAACTCTGTTTTCAATACTTTCTTTCATTTAGTTCTGTAACATAACTCTGAATTTATCACTCCTTGCTATTAATATACACTTATGAGCTTTTATAGTTTCCCCATTAACTATCAAGTCAATATCAGAGTAATTCCCTTTCTCAAGAAGCTCACTGTATGCAATTTTCAATGAATTCTAGTCCTATCTTTGAGCCTGGTTATGAATATAGACTTCTATGGTGCAAGGTTTACGGATTTACCTTTAATAAGGCACCTCTCGATTCTTAATAAAAAATTTCACTTCACTCATCTGAACGTTTAGTAATCCACAGAACTCATAAATATAGCTTTAAAAATTGCGGTTAGTGTCAAGAGCGAACTTGCATTTACAATTCTTTTTCATGGCAAGCTCCTTATGCCCAACCAAACTTTCTCTGAAAAGATTGTCACAAGAATAAAAGACGACTTCGTTTTGTCTGTGATATCCAGATGAAGATTGACTTTGATAAGATTGAGAATAAATTCTTTCTTAAGAAATTTGGTTCGTAGTTGCAGTCATATTTTCTTCAGCATCATCTACTTCTCTAGTTAAACTTGACTCAAAGTAGCTTGTTGGCCCAAAAGTAATTGATCTCATTTATTTTTAATTATAATACTGATTTGTATCATAATTAATCAAGATCATATGCAGTTTTAGATATATATTATGAAATTAAAAGAGAAATACAAATACTTGACTACATCAGTTTTTATCTTTGTGATTGGGTCCGAGCACCTAGACTTTCATATCTGAAAAGAATGCTGTAACTATATCCCAAGTTGTTTTCCAAAGTCTTGCCATTTCTTGATTTTAGGAATCTTCTTTGAGTATGTCAAGCTATATTAAAAACTCGATTACTCTCTTGATGTTATCATGAACACTGTGTATTAATCCTTGAAAATCTATGTTATTTGATCTTTCTCCAAAGTGCAACAAAACTTTGAGTAGATTTAACCAAAGGAATGAGAATAGCTTTTGAACTGATTCCTCTTCCTTTGAGGTATCGATTTCATGTATAAGACTTGGCTCTTTAAGAATCATTGAGACATAGTAGATAAAGATGTCAGAGATATTGTTAACACAAATCTGGCAAAGTTGCTCAAGTTGCTCTTCTGCGGACTCTTGGATGTCTTCTTCATTTTTGCTAGAATGATTAGATGCAGCCTTTACCTCTTCTTTTAGTTTTTGCAGCTGATTTGATCCCTAGTTTGACTATTGAATTTATTCCTAATTTAGATTTTCAAAAGTTTGCTTGTATAGTATATCAGAGAACAGCTTCTTAATATACTTCAAACTTTCTTTTTCAATTTAGAATGGATGATTTAAAGCCAAATTTTTAATTGCGCTTACACATTGGATTGAAGTCATCTCAAAGCTTCTCAAGACTGGATTAAATAATATCTTATCCTACATAATTGAAATCATCTTGAACCAGTGATCTCTTTTAGCTTCATCGCTCATTAGCATTTATTTCTATAGAGCTATGCTTAAATTATCCATTGTAAAAATCATGTTTTCAAGTATCCTCTCTGATTAAGGAATTCTAACATTAGGGATCTAAATCTTTTAGAATATTTCTAACGCCAGAGAGATTTGATCAAAAGGTAAAGCAGAAGAGTTTCCAGCTAAATGATTGCTCACTGCTTTGAAAACTTTTGTCCTCGCTAGTATTAATTCTGAATTTGAATCATCTTCATCAATTTTCTTGGCAGTGCTTCTCAATACAAGAATCAAAATAAGTCTTAAAAATTTTGACAACCTAGAGGGAAAGTTATAAGCAAAAATATAAATTACTTTGGATAAGCTTACAGCTAAATATCTCCTTCTATAAAGCTATAGACGCTGTTTAAAAATTGAATGTCATCGAATACTCCAACGTTTTCATGATTTTTATCAACAAGTTCAGTTTCAATGACTGAGCTTACCATACGTTAAACATCTCTAATTATATGTTAATTGTCTGATCTTAATAAGGAAAGCTATTTGCTAATAGTTAAATGCAAATCCATTATCATATGTCTAGTAACTGTATCTATGACTTTCATCTTAATTGGGCAAGTTTCTTTGTGGAAAATTTCCAAGTCATCTGAAGTAACTTGAGCAGAGACGTCTATTGAATCTTATGAAGTATCTGTTGAAATCACTTCATATTCTTGTTTCTTTTCTTCATTCTATGATGATGATCTTGAGAGTACTTATGGATCTACTTGTTTTGTTTTAAGGCAGGAAGTTATTAGCAGATGAAGCTCGATCTATATGAAAAAATAAGTATTTAAAAATCCATATTTTCTCAACATTATCGAGAGTTTTCTCTGAGTTTTTAATGAGATGGCTTAGAAAAGCTAAACATAAAATTCCCTCCTCTTAATTCAGTGTTTCTCTCACACATTAGCAAATCATGGTGATTAATTCTTGAAGTCTGCTCTTTTGCTTGACCAATTGTTACCCTGTTTTCTCATCAAAAGTCTCTTCAATATATTCCATATAATCCCCTTCTTTATCCTCCATCAATATTTTCCTTCTGATCACTTTAATTGCATCGATTTCAAGTAGCTCTTTTTTCTCTTCTTAAGACTCTTCTTCAGTATTTTCAGTGAAATAGTTATACACCAAATCAAAGAATGACGTTTATTTTTATGCAACCTGCTTGCCATCCCCTTTCTAACCATGTTGAGCTCTCAATCTTTGTCTCTCTTAATGTTTGTATTAATACAATCTCATAACTGAAATGAATGATCGATTTACAGTCTCTTTAATATCGTCTTTCATAAATGTTTGCATGGAAAGCTTCGGTAGAAGAACTAAAGATCTCTTTAAGCAATCGAAATTGGACCAAACTAAGTTCTCTAATCTCTTATATAAATCCTCATCTTAACTGTGTTGGATGACTTTGAATATGACTTAGTAAATTCTATCAACTGACTCATTATTGTTAAATTTCTTGTTTAAATTTGCAAGTTGTTCTAGCACGTCAAATTTAGTCTTTACTAGAGATATTTGATCTGAGGTGTTTATTTGGGAAGCATGAGTAACAACATTGTATTTCATGAATTTTTGAGTCAAGAAAGTTAATTTGAATAAAATTAATAAATAAAATGCTAAAGTTATCAAATGTCTTGCTGCAATTGGGATTAAAGTAGGTGGGACTGCTAATGAATTTGAGTAATGGAATAACTGATTCTAAGTCAAATCTGCACTATTTATGAATTCTAAAGTAAATACTATGATTTAAGATTCACTTATCTTTCATGATTGAATGTAACTGTGAAAATAATTAAGAGTTGCTTAAATCATTACTTTTGTCATATTTATTTGAGATAATTCTCATTATTATTTTCAAAATTTTTTAGTAACTCTATTTTTCTCTCTTCCTACCCAATTCTTTCTCTGATAATTTCCTTTTCGATAAAATATCCTTTTACGTCTTCTCCAACCAAAATCCTTCTTGGAAACCTATAAAACACAATTATTACTATGACCGCATGCATAATGACTGCAGCCACGTGGAGTGTTGGAAATAAATCGCCAAACATATTCATATTCATCCAGCGATAGCCACCCTATTGACACTCTAGAAAGTTTGAAGATTCGACACCAAAGAACCCTGTTAAACCCCAAAATAACTGGATCAAAGAAACTATGAAATTTCCTCTTGCAAAGCCTTAGATTTATTACAAAATTGATTATATAAATTTCCTAAAAATATAACAAGTTATTAAATTTATCGTCTGTAGAATAATTATAAAATAGTAATCTAATTTACAAAAAGCACTTCATTTGTTTATTATCTTCGAAAGTATGAAGTTTATCTTTGATTTCTTCTCTGAAATAGCTCCTAATTAAGGTAAATAAATAATCAAATTCTTTTCATTTAAACAATCATTTGTTAATCATACAGTTATCATCGAGATTTATTATTTTTTGCACTTACTTCTTATGATTGTAAACCAATGTGAATGTACTGAAAATTAACTGTATCAAAAACAAATACATAAAGCTATTAGCTATTCAACATATTTTAAATTACTAATAAATCTTACGATAAGTGTATGTTTCACAATTAGCTTCTAAAACAGGGGTAAAAGCTACTCCAATCGCACTCAAAAACAATATGTGAAAAACTAGGATCATGAATGCATTTCTATAAATTAATTTGTAAATTATAATCAAAAGCGATATATATATATTAACTTACGGCCATGATTGATCTTGGAAGTATTAGTTATATTTCTATGAATTTGTTTTATTTATACTCTTAGTTTTATCTTCTTTACTGAAACTCTAATTTCTACTCATTAATTATTCTTTTAATTTGTAATAACTACTTTATTACTTATTAAACTCAATAACTATTAAACTACTAAATTTATTATCATATTTTAGGGTGATAACAATAATTAGCGTGTCCCTTGCATTATATTATTGTTCTATTCTAATATATTTTTCTCAATTTTATTGGCATTCTCTATGAGAATCAGAAACACGAAAAACATTGAGTAATTTGATACTAGCATTATAAAGTACAGCATCATTATGAATCTAGAACCCAAATCATATATCATAATTACTAGCATCTATAATTTGTTTATATTGAAATAATAAATGTAAATGGTACCTCTATGATGTAAATATAGTAAAATTAAATAAATAACAATACTAAACTTAAAAATTAATAGTATAAAATAATATATTAATAGAGAAGAGTAATGTTTCTTTGGTGAAGACTTTCTCGTTGTTGAGATAATAATGCAAATGCAAAGCTTAAATCAATTTGAAGACAATAATTATACTCTTGAACAATATCACCATTACTCTAATGCAAATGTATAAAACAATATTTATAAAATATAAAATAATATAATATATTTTATATTTAATAAAAAGAGGAATTATTTTATTTAGATATTTATTTCTTACAAAATTAAGAAAATTTATATATTGTAATCTAAGTTTTTTTATATTTCAAAATTCATAATATTCAAAAAACCTTTTTTTTGTTTTTAATATAACTCTATCAGTAAATTATTATGCCATTTAAAAATAAATTTAATTTAATATATGAATATTAATATTGATATTTTACTTGATAGGATAACCTATAATAAAGTAAGCCCAGTTTAAAAATTCTCCAAAAGACTCGGCCATCAAATCAATTCAATTTAATTTAAAATTATACACTGTAATAATATAATTGTACATTAATATTTTAAGTCATTTAATTATAATGATTCTTATTAATAATTTAAACTGTTAATTTGTATTAAATTTTCTAATAACTATACAAAAAAATTGTTGAATTAATATTAACTAAAAAAATAATTTTTCAATAAAACTTTTTTGAAATTTTTATTTTCTAAAAAATAAGGCATTAAGTGTTAGAAGAAAATTTAATATTTTCACAAGCTTTTATCCATTCTAAAAATGATATTATCTCTCTTTTTAACTAATTAAAATAATATTTTCTTATCTAATTTAATTAATAATATTATATTGAATATATATTTATTTAAAATGCTTCAAAATATTAAAATAAAATTACTTTTAAGTATATTAACTCAATTTTAGATGAATTTTATACTATATATTTACAATTTATGGTAAGTTGTTAATAGGATTTTCACATAAATAAAAATTGAGCAAAAAATAAGTGGAAAATATTTAAAATAAACTAATCTATACTAAAACTATTAAAAAATCGGGAGGAGGAAATTTCCTGCACTGGTTTATAATTTAAAAAAGTTTAGTGAAGTTTCCTGCACTAAAAATTATGCATTAATTATTATATTAATCTTTTTAACAATTATCAACCACTTCCTGACCATTTTTTATTGTTATAATTTTATCTTTATTCATAAATAAATTAGTCAATATCTATATGAGTATGAATTCTATTCATCAATCAAGCCCTCTTTCTCTTAATCTAAATACCAGTCATTTAAGAACTATTAGGTATGTTCGGCTTTAACTGATCCATTCATTATATATAATTCATAAATATTTGAGATCATTCTAAGAGTTTTTCAATTCTATTTTTTATTATCTAACATCCAACTACTACTCTTTCTATCATACCTCAATATCATATTAATATTTAATGGGTGGGTCATATAAATTTAAAATTCAAATTTATGTAAAAATTATTAAATTTTACCTAAATAAAAAAAAGTGCAGGAAACTTCCTCCCCATTAAAATCAAATTTTTTATTATTTAGAATAGACTTGATAAAATCTTTTTAAAAAAAATGATTAATTATCAAATTTATCAACAATACTATTTATTCTTAAAATATTTTAAGTAGTATAATAACTAATCTATTATTTAAATATGATAATATATAAAAAAAACATTTAAATATTTGACTTAAATATTATAGCATAAAAATAGACAAAATGCAGATATAAGATCTTTGGCATAATATAATAATATTTAAGTTTAAATTTATTTTATTAATAATTTTGAGGTTTCCCATCCCAAATTATAATTTAATAATTGCTTAAATTTTATTTAGTTTTTATATAATAATTTCTATTAATCATTAAATATATTTTAACCCTCTAAATAAATTAGTGGGAACAGAACATAAATAGTATGGATATAAATATCTAAAAATAAAATGCATTCAATTTAATATCTTAGTCGAATAGGATCCCAAACTCTATATTTTAAACCCTATATCAAATATAAACTTTATTACTTAATGTGCATATTCTTACTATAAAAGCCCGAGGTTAATCATATTAAATAGTAAAAGTTTAAATTCTAAGAATTAATGAAAAAATGTTTTTATGATTATTATAGTTATTTTATAGTAATATAGCAATACTATATAATTAAATATCTTTGTAAATTCAAAAACATCCACGAATGAAGTCTCTCGCGGTTGCTATTAATAAAATAATTTATTGAAGTAATTCAGATATTTTTATATTGCTTTACTCTTAGCTACATCTGTTTATGGTCTTTAGAACCATAACAACTTTAAGTTGAACAAGTTAGCTCAAAGTCTTTCAAGAGCTTAATAAACCAACAACGGTTAAACTTGTCAATCAACTATCAAAAGAGTGAAATGTTTTTTTATTTAAAATTAAATATTAATTTATAAGAGTGAAATAACCAACGATTGACTACAATTCAATCGTTTTATTCTAAAATAAATTTAATCATTAAAGCCGGCAAACCATTCACTGATCCTGAATTCCAACTCACAAATAAAAATTAAGTAATTTAAACCGTTCAATACTTTATATATTTAAGATTTTTATTAATCAATTTTCATAAAAATGACGGCTTCTACTGGCCTACTTTGAGTACCGGCTGGTACACTGGAAAGAAATGGGCACCCGGTACTTCTTACGACCTCGCTAGAGCAAGAGACAAGCTTCCCAAAGCAACTCTCTGGGGTGCTACTGATCAGGTTGGTCCAAATGATCTATAGTATTAATTAAAATTAAAAATACTGCAATTTCTTAAATAGATCTTGATCAAGGTTCAATTGGTAATTGCTATTTCATCGCTTCCTGCGCAGCTCTTGCTGAATGCATATTATTATGACTTAGTTTATCATTTTATTTAATGGAACGATAGAGTTAAGAGAACTTTATTAATATTCTTTTTTTGTAAAGAACCTTCGTAACTCAAGATTACAACCAAGCTGGTATAATTGTCATTCGTGGATAAAAATTTATTTATTTTATAGATTAATCTTAGGTAATCCTAAAGAAATTGTCGTGGACGATATCTTAAAATGTAAAGTAATTATAATTTAAAACTTTATTGGGGTTGTGGGCTATCGCAAAAAGTAAATTTTACATCAAGCTATATTGTAATTTCTTTAAGAAATAAAATAGTCCATAAATATTTTAATTTGCATATTATCGTAGATTATTTTATAAAAGTATACAACTAAATTTCTTATACCCTTTATTTTAATTATTTAAGTTTACCATTCACAAATTGCTTTTTTAATATATAATTAATTATTCAAGCCCAAGTCAACTAAGCTTCTATTCGACGCCATGTCCACATCTGGCGGTCTCTGGGGTCCTTTCATTGAAAAGGCATGGGCTAAGTTGAAATGTATATTTATATTTATTAAAATTAAAGAATTTGATTTAGGATAAAAACAAATCTAGAGATTAAAATTCTACTATATTAGTTTTTAGCCAATTTTAACATATGAATCTTAATTTCTAAGTTAGCTAAGTTTTTCATTTTTTTTATATTAATTGATAAATAGTGAAATTATTAATAAATTTGTCTTAGATTTATAACCCAACTTAAAGAAATTTAAATATTGATCTTATGAATACACTAACGGAGGACAAGCTGATGAATATAAATATAAATATTAAATATATATAATAAATGAAGTCCTTCAATTCTTGTTCGGAAATAATATTTCTCTATCAAAAGGTGGAGACGGTTGGGGAGGAGAAATATAAACTACTAAAAATATGTTACGATTAATGGGATTTTATACATTTTATAAGAAATTTGAAAAAATAAATCATTATTATTTGTATTCATAAATTACTATGTATATATGAATTTCCTAAAAAAAATATAATTTTAAATATATGATTTTTGTCTTTTCATTAATTTAAAATTTTTTATTTGATAAAATAAATTATACTCCACTTCGTCAAATAGATTAAGTGATTATTTTTAACTTTTAAAAAAAACGTTTTTTAATAATCTGAAAATATTTTATAACATAAACGATATTTTATATTTTTAGTTAATTATTAAATTACCAAAGATATCATTGAAAAATTCTTTTTTTTAATTTTTTTAAGATGTATCCTCCTCAGGCTGGTAAACTTATTAAGACATCTGAAATCAAGTAAAAAATACTTTTATGAAATAATTTAATTTTTGTTTGGATTGCTAAGAGTCACGCCTACACTATTAATAAAGTTCAATTTAAGAATGCTGATGGATCCGTGAAAAATAAATAATTTATGATAAATATCTATAAATTAATTTTAGAATTAATTTTAATTGTTACTATAATAGCTAAGTTGAATGGTAACTATGAATACTCAACGATTTTTGGAAATAAATATATTGGTTTTCTAAAAAAATTAAATATGTTCGGAACTCCCACTGTTTCCCTATGAGATATATATATATCTGGAATCAAGTCTAAAAAGGAGACCAAAACAAATTCATCATTAATATAAATTTGACTTATACTATTTGATCATGTGGGCTGCCACCCCAGGTGAAGGAGACGACACACAAGTCTCCACCAATGGTCTTGCCAAGTTTTTATCTTATTTCTGCTTACACTATTAACGGTGTCTTCACTGTTAAGAATGCTGAATAATAAAAAGTAAGTGAAAGCTAACCTCTACTTATGCAGAAACCCATGGGGAAGCGACGGTGGATACAAAGGTGCCTGGAACGATAACATTTAATATTATTACTAAGCTTCAAAACTTAATAAATAAATTGCACTTATAATTGGGAAGAGTTTTTCATTTAAATGGAAATTAACTCTAATTCATAAAAAATATTTACTTAAACATTTGTCATTAAAATGAAAGATTATCTAAAATTACATTTTTCATGGTTAAAATTATTTTGGACTTACAATTCTCATTAAATGAATATTTTAACTCAATTTAATTATTAAAAACTTTTTGTATTATATTGTTTCTTCTCTAAATCTATAACGACGTTAGTATATTTAGATAAGGACCCAATCTGGTAAGATACTGTAAACAAATATGCAAGTCAAGTTCCCTATGTAAACGCTGATAATTTAAATAATTTTCTTATTTATTTATATAATTTAATGTGAAAATAATAGGAATGAGGTAAGTTTCCTAAGCCGCTGTTATTATTTTTAATTTTAATAGTAAATTTTAATCACATTAAAAGTTTTTTGTTTCAATTTTTTTATTATCTTTACAAATAGATTTTCTCACATCTTAAAATATCATTTTGTACAAATCCTTAATTTCTCTTTATATAAAAATAATTCTTTAATATTAATCATTAATTTTTCTATATGAATATTTGTTTATTTTTTCTACTATATTTTCAATTTTTAAGAATTTTATACAAATTTTCAAAATTCAATGATACTTATAATGTTAAACAACAATTAACACTCAAATTTATTTAAGCTATAGAAGCTACGTTTACTTTCCTTTAATAATTATTTTGTAATAACATATCTATTGAAAATATTTTTTGTAAATTTTAAAAATTAAAATAAAAAAAGTTATCAACCCAAAAAACTTCCCCCCCTAAATATTTAAAAAAACTTTTTATATAATAAAAATCTAGGTGCTTTTTTAAATTTGAAATAATACGAAAACAGTTCTAATTGACTTAAATTTCTCTCATTAATTATTATATTAAGGAATTTAATTTAGTTAACATTAGATTGAATTGCAAATAAAATAATTTGATAAAGATACTCTAACAAAAAAATATTAACTTAACACACTTTAAAAAGATATTTAACTTTTTTTCCTAATTATATTATTTTTATTGTTTAAAATTGGATATAACGTTGATGATGGACAATTCTTCATCAATATTAAAAAATATTTTAAATTTGATCAGTGACATCGAGTTCCATTCCAGCTACAGCTATGTTCAAATTGGCTTCTACGACAGCACAAAAATTTTAAATAAATATTTAAATTCTTAAAGCAGCTACGTTCACTCCACATCAACAGTCTACGCTGAGAAAGGTTTCGGTCACAGATTCGACTTCACCCTTACTGAGACCTTAGACGGATTCTTCGGTATTGACTTCTACAACTCAAGAATTTTACTTATTATTTATAGAATGTATCCAAAGGGTTGCAAGTTAAATGGTTTTAATCAAATTTATTATTAAGTTGAACGCTAAAGGTGGCTACGTATATGCTGCCGGTAGATATATAACAAATTAATTATTATAATTTTTAGCTTCAGAGTCTACAAGGATGGAGTCTTTGTCGATGGCACTGATAGTTAAATATTTAGTTAATGCTAATATTTTAGAATGTGATACCTTTGTTACTGAATACGACAACTACGGTTTCGTTAGAAAGCAATGGGGCCCAGGTAAATACACTGTCATGTTTGAAATATATTTATTATTTTGTTTTTTTATTTGAGACCTCTTAATGGCATGCCGATGACGTCAGAGATTTCTCATTCAGAACTTTCCTTCCAAAGAGCGTTTCAATTACTGTGACCTCATTCGATAGTGACAAAGCTAGAGCTCTTTAAACATATTGATACAAAATAAATTAGATTAATAATTATGAAATCTTGTTGAGAACGCACTTGACTTAACCTCAGGTAAAGCTACTCTTCCATTCACCACCACTGATGCTAAGGGATTCCAAACTAGAAATTAATATTTAAATAATTAGTAAAAGAAAGGGATGGTACAGCAATTTAAAACAAAAATAAATTAATAAATGAATGACTATTTATTTTTTAATTTTAAAGACTAAATAGTATTCTCAATTATATCATTCAAACCATAAATTTATTTTATGTTATTTATATATGCAATTTTAAGGTCTCTGTATTTGACTTCGTTCATTAATTTTATAATTAATAGGCAATTGCATTAATTTTTGGAGTTAAAATGAATGTTCTAATTCCTTAATATTTAATTTTATTTTTATTGCAATTATCGTCAATTAATTACTTATTAATAACATAAATACCATTGGCATTAATAATGTATTGAAAATTTGTGTATAATTATATTCAATTAAATATAATTTATATTTTTGTTTTTAATGGATATCAATACGGTATCAACGGTGCCGCTGGTAAGTTATAGAATATATAGTAAATTAATTTATTATATTATTAATTAATGAAATTATTTCTGGCAAGGATTGCACAGTTACCCTAACACTTAAAATATAATAAATTACATATTTAAATTCTTATAAATAATGATATACTTTACGCCTACGGTGGAAGTGCTCAACTTGATTCAGATAACCTATAAGGTTGCACATCAACAGTATAAAATAATAAAAATAGCAAATTATTATTAGAGATAAATACTAAATATGCTCTTGGATATAATTAAAACTTTCTCATTAAGACATACTTTTATTTGATAATTTTTATCAAAAAATTGTCAAATAAATTATTGTTTTGTTTTTATTCTAAATAAGCTTATAGATATTTATAATTATACTTTAAGTTTTATAATTATATAAGAAGAAATTTAATTATTATTGAATTATAGCTCCAAATAACAACTCCTATGGTCAATTCTTGACAACCTACACTTGCGTATGTAAAACAACTAAGAATGCCTCAGGTAACAAACAATGCAAATATTATAAACATTAGTAAATATTTTATCTTTAAAATATAAAATATACAAGTAAAATTTACTAAATGCGCTTATCAACTAGCTTAATATGTATTTTTATGTATTATTTTTAAATTAGCTGCTTTCAGTGACTCACTCGGCCAATCAGCAGTCGGTACTTCTATTTCTTCAAAGTCTACCTGCGTCTGAGTACTAAATATTAAAATTCACAATATAAGATTTCAATTAATATGGATGTATTTTTATTATATAGTCTCTCAAATAGGTTGAAAGATATATATGACATTAAATTACGAGTATAAATGAGGGTAAATAGCTGTTTTAAGAAATTGAGACAGTTGCTCATAGTAAGTCAAATTTACATATTGTTTTAACATAATAAATAATTATAATTTCTAATTAAACATAGTAAGTTGACTTAATAAAGATAGATTTATAAAAAACATAATTGAATTAAATTCATATAAATTTAAAAGGTTTTGAAAAAAAAACTTTAATAAAAATTTAATGAAATTTGAACAATTTCACACAAAATTATTATCATAATATTTTGTGATTGCATGAGGAAAATAGAGACTCTAAGGTTTATGTATTAAATATCACAAAATGCCTAAAAATATTTTGGGATCCTAAATATAAGACTATGGAATATCTTTTCTTAAATGCAATTTAATTCATTAAATCTATTCACATTAAAATAATCTTTTTTACTCAATAATTATTAAATTTATTATGAAAATATATAAAAATATTATATAGCAACAATCTCGTTTCTTTTTATGAAAAAAATAATTATCTATCATTATATTAAACTATTTTAAAAAGTAATGAGAAATTAATATAATAAAAATACTTATAAACATGTTAATAAATTAAAAATGCTAACTTTTTAAGGTAAATCTTATTATTTCATTCATAAATTGCATTGGATTTTATTTACTTTTCTTAAGCATAACTGCTTCTTAGGACTTACTTCTTTCTCTGTAATTTATTGATTTTAATTAGATCACTTTCGATTTCATCTATTAAATTTCAATTTTAATTATGAAGTTTGATAAAAATTAAATCTATAATCTGACAATAAATTCTAAAAGATATTTATTATGCATAAAATCAATTTAATATTAATCTAGACTTTCCTCTATTTTATTTTGACGATGAATTAGGATTTATTGTTATGAGATGACTTGCTAGATTGATTCATTGTGCTGATTTTAACATTTTAACCCCTAGAATAATTATTTTTAGAATTTTTATTAATATCTACATTAAATTAATAGAGAATTAACTTGAATATAAATTAGTTTTAAGAGTTTGAATTCTCAAATGTGAAAATCATGAAATATTTTTAAACAGTCAATGCCACTACAAATTTAATATATTGTGAGACTCTTTTATGCCTTATTGTTTGAATTTTAAAACTGAATGTCTAAATTTTGATTAATAATTTCCTTTAACTTTTAATTACAAAACTATTTTTATTATTTATAAGCTATCATTATTAGCTAATAATATTAAAGCTATTTCTTGTCTTATATTTAAAAAATGTGAAGAATAGGCTGCATAGTCCATTTTGCATTACTCACTTTCAGTCAGCCAAACATAAAAAATCAAATTTTTGAAATTTGTCATAAACTCAATTTTAATTTTTTTACCAAAAGTTTTTATAAAAAATAATTTGCTTGTTAACTATCTTCAATTTTTCTTTTAAAAATAATCTAATTGCTGAGTCTAATAGCAAATAAAAAATTATAAATTTAAGCATTATAAATTAGTTTACTTTCAAAAATTAATGAATTTATTTTTGTTTTGACTGCTTTAGATCGTCTATAAATAAATAAATTAATTTTTTTTATTTATAGTACTAAAAATATTGTCAAACAGATTGAACTTCTCGAATATGCTCATAGCATCATTATATAATAAAATATAGCTAAATACCCCATATCTTTATTGAATTTGATAATATTAGATATGTCTGAGTGACCGAGATGTTTTAGATTTATTTTTTGCTTTCTGGCCATTTCAGTCTTGTTAGTTGTATTTTTTTTATTATACAATTTTAAGGCTAGGGTATAATCCTGCTCTTTTTGCCTTTGCTGTTTTAAATTTTCTTAATAACGTAACTTTTATTCAACATGCGAATCAGATTATCCCAATTTTTATAATTATTTTTGTTTGTTTTTTTTCTTCCAATTAACTAAATGAATTAAATTTAAATATTTTAATTGTTTTTACTATATCTTTTTCTTGATTTATTTATTTTATTATTCTAATTAATCTTGTTTTTTGTGAGACACTAGCTTCAAATAAAATTTATTTTTTAAATCTATAATCAGATTTTGAATTATATTTTGAATTAAATAGAGAAATATGTCAAATCAAACCCAATTAATAATTTAAGAAAAATATATATTAAGATAAAGTAGGTATAAAAGTATTTATGCTTACAAAAATGTATTTAAAATAATTTATTTCAATTATATAAAGTTTCAAAAAAACTAAAAAATAACAATAAAATTTAATATGCTTCTCTTCCTCAACTTATGATTTATTATCGAGGCAAGTGTTATAACTTAACAAATATTCAATGTAAATACCAAATTAACTGATTAATTTATATCATTAGTTTGTCTAGGACTAAATTTTTCCTATATTTATATATCTTTAGCTTTTGAAATTGTATTTAATAATATTTACTAGGAATTATATTCAACTTTCTCATCAATTCTTACATTATTATTATTGTTCAAAGCATTACGGAAATTAATAATGGGGGTTTAAGCCAGTCAGGTAGTCTATAATTAGTTTTATAATTAATCCTTTTGACTTTCAACATAATCAGTCAAGAATGATTTCCCTTAGTTGAGGAGGCCATGTCTTTCATTTAGCTAATGTAACATGGTACCACGATGGGTTTTGCAAGGGGAACAGATCTAGACCTCAAGTGTGGAGTAGCACTCTTATGAGCTACTTAATGAATTTTCTTTTTTTCTGTTATCAATTCTTACTTGATTTAGTAATGTTTGCACATTATTATTAATTTAGCTTTAAATATGGTTTTAAAAATATAATTTGAATTTCTTAATTAGCTTCTCTTAATAACTTCATTTTTTATTTCTCATTTAAACCTAGGATGATCGATTTAAATTCTAATTATTAATATTAATTCATCTTATAATTCTATCAAATTTACTTTAAAAAAATAATTCTATTCATAATTTAAAACTGTGGAATTTTTTTTCAATTTGCTTAATCAAATAATAACTTACTTTTAATTTGATCATTTTTAAATAACAAAATTATTTTAAATAAATTTAAATAATTCTTAACAATTTAAATCAAATACTCTAATGTAATTTTATAATCGAAATATCCGAATTATTTTTGTTCTTTATAGAGCCTGATTACCATTTAGAGTTATTCTTTTCTATTCCTTCATTTTCTTTTTAAAAACCAGGAGTAAATTGATTCTTAAAGATGATTGAATTACTATGTGCCTGCAATCCAAATGAACTCAAATAGTTAATTATGAATAATAGACAAATAATTAATTAATGAATAATTGTTCCGCCCGAGATCCACTCCCCACCCTCCCCCAACACAAACCACCTTCCCTCCCCACACAATAGAAATACTCTTTTCATATAAATTATTTGGCTCTGGGGTCAAACACATCCCCCCATAATGTGTACTTTTCTTTTTGTAGTCTGATAGAGTTTTTGACGCTGAGTAATAGTAGCTAATGTACTATGTGTGTGCAATCAATAGTTTTTGAGTTATGACTCAAAATAAGTTCACTTTTTATATAAAATTATAGTAAAATTATTGAAAATTTTTCAATTTTTCATAAAATTCTAAATTGAAAAAAAATTATCAAACCGGCTGCTTATGCATGAATTTGATAAAATTATTAATTTAATTTTAGTTTATAAAAATATATAATAATTATTTTATATCTCAATCTTGTAATAAATTTAACTGCGATAAAATTTTTATTATATATTTTTATAAACTAAAATTAAATTAATAATTTTATCAAATTCGTGCATAAGCAGCCGGTTTGATAATTTTTTTTCAATTTAGAATTTTATGAAAAATTGAAAAATTTTCAATAATTTTACTATAATTTTATATTTAAAAAGTGAACTTATTTTCAGTCATAACTCAAAAAATATTGATCGCACACACGTAGTACATTAGCTACTATTACTCAGCGTCAAAAACTCTATCAGACTACAAAAGGAAAAGTACACATTATGGGGGGATGTGTTTGACCCCATAGCCAATTTTTTTATCTACAGGGCCTAAATCAATTTCCTTCTTGACATCTCGACATCATAAACCCTATTTTATATATTTAAATTTTCATAATATTTTCAAAATTTTTATTTCCATTATAGTTCCTTATATGATATGAATTTTATGCTTTGACTATTTTTACGATGTTTGACAACCATTTTTACACTGTTACTTATGAAATATAAATTGAAAATACTTTTTCATTAAATAATTTTAGAATTTTAATTAAATTATAATAATATACTATTTATAGAATGTATATAATATAATATACACATTTTATTTTCCAAAGTTTCTATCCATTAAATCAACTTCATTCGACATGATTCTAAAAAGGAGTCTGATTAATTTTTCAATTTTTTTAATTTCGATATTTTATGAAATATAATGGAAAATTGATCATAAAATATCGAAATTAAAAAAATTGAAAAATTAATCAGACTCCTTTTTAGAATCATGTCGAATGAAGTTGATTTAATGGATAGAAACTTTGGAAAATAAAATGTGTATATTATATTATATACATTCTATAAATAGTATATTATTATAATTTAATTAAAATTCTAAAATTATTTAATGAAAAAGTATTTTCAATTTATATTTCATAAGTAACAGTGTAAAAATGGTTGTCAAACATCGTAAAAATAGTCAAAGCATAAAATTCATATCATATAAGGAACTAAAATGGAAATAAAGAATTTTGAAAATCTTATGAAATTTTATATATAAAATAGGGTCTATGATGTCGAGATGTCAAGAAGGAATTCGATTTAGGCCCTCTAGATACAAAATTTGATATAAAATGGGGTATTTTAGGGGGTGGGGGAGGGGGTCTCGGTCGACCGGGAGGTGAAAGGGGATCTCGGGCGGAACACATAATGTTTAATTATTATTAATCATATATCCTTTTAACTCTCTTCATAAAGATATATAGTGTAATAAAAGCGGTTTTATATCAAAATAATATCAATCTAAATTTATAATTATGAACTTTCTCAATTCTTATTTAAAACACAGATATATCAGAGATACCCACTCTACAATTAAATTGACAAAATAAATTATAAATATAAATGACAGCATTATATAGGCTATATAAAATTTAAACTGACCTTGTAGAGAGAATTTTTTATATTTAATAATAAAAATGCGCGATTAATAAATTTTATTTGTTACACAGAGCTAATAATAATATTAGAAATTTGAATAGATACTTTCTTATTTTAGTTTACAAATGCTTTAAAAATTTTTCCGGGGGGGGGGGGAAGTTTCCTGCCCCCAACATTAAATTTTATGTTTTTGCAATAAATTTAATAGAAACAAATTAATTTCAATTTCAATAACCATAACCATGTACTATACATCATTTATTATTATATAATTTTCAAGGTACATAATTATTCGTTATCAAATAATATATTTTTGACAAGGCTAAAATAAGTGTTTTTTTTATAATTAATTTAATTTTCATTAAATTTTAAATTGATTATCAAGGTAGAAATGATATTTGAAACTAAATTAAAAAAAACTACATAATAGTAGATGATAAATATTCTTTGAAGATTATAAAAATTGCATATTATATGTACGGGGAAGGAAACTACCTTTTTGGGGGCAAGAAACTTCCCCCCTTGGGTGCATATAAAATTTTGGGGCAGGAAACTTCCCCCCCCCCGTTTTTCCTATTCAACATGTTTAAGAAAATAGAGATTATTAAAAAACGCTATTAGTGTAAAAAAAACTCATTCTCTAAATAAATAGAATTTAACTATCGCTTTAAAGCGAATTAGTTTCTGGATTCCATGAACAGCGTAATTTTAATTATTAGATAGAAATGAACTCAATTATGAATTAAATAATAGAAATATAAAAATCAATTGTTTAATTGGTTCTTATACTCCGTTATCCCAATCATTATAAAAAATTAAATAAAAATATCATCTTTTTTGTCGTGAATTATGTCAACTTAAATTTATATATTCAAAAATTATAATTTTTATATATTTAAAATTATTTATGTCATCACTTTAGAAACTGTCTTCGCTATCTTTTAATTTCATCTATTTATTTTTCAATCTCAATTATTCCTAAAATTTTTAGCGATAGTTCTGTTTCGAAGGAATTACGTCTTTTAAATATAAAAACTTTCATATTTATCTTTGCTGCTAAATGTACTCTTTAATTCTTAAATTTTAATTATAGGGACTTCCATGTGGTTTTTTAGTTTGTAGTTCTAATTATATTTATTATATGTAGATTAAGAAAGCTCATACACACCTGATTCTTTTTCAATATAAAAAGCATTAAAATATTTAGAAATATATATGAGTTAAATTTTCTTAAAATTTTGAGTGAATGTCCTCATTAATTTTACTAATAGATTTAACAAATGAATCTTGTCTATTTTAATAGCTATTGAACATTTGTTAGAAATTTTCTTAAGAGCGTAAATCATGCTTAGGAGATTTTAGCCCATTTGGACTTTTATTTATTTGAGATCTTTAGGATTGTAAAATGCTTCGATCTGTTCGGCCAAAAAATGATAAAGTTATATTTAATAATAAAAAAGTTTTAAACATCGATAATTTTAAAAATTGGATACAAAAATCGAACTATCATTAAATCTATTTAGCAGCTTAATTGCTTTTTTTAAATACAATTTTAATAGATTATTTTTTTTTAATTATTGAATAAGGAATATTGTATTTAATAATATTTTTTAAAAAAATTATGATTGGTTATTTCTGAATTTCTGTTTTAGATTAGGAGTAAATGGTTATTTATTTTTAAGTTATAAACTAAAGTTTAGGCTGTTTTTATTACTTGATTAAGAAAAGCTTATTACACTGTTATTGTCATTTTCATTTCTAGAGAGCGCTAATCTTTTTGTAGGCATTTTTTTATAAAATCAATTAATAAATTTCAATATATATTAAGAACATTTGAGAAAGTGATTGCTTATATTTTGGTTCCTTAAATTTGCTACTTTTTCCTATGATATACAAAATATATTATAAAATAATTTATTCTATTTATAATTAGACAATGTATATATAAAGTCTATTTAAAATTTTTGTTTTCAGAATTCTTTTAATAAAAAAACAATTACTGAATTAATTACAGTATATTTTACTATTTATTCATCTTGAATTTATATTTCTTCTAAAAAGTGATTAATTTTAGGTAAAGTGGATAGATTAATTTTAAGCAATAGACTATTTAAGAAAGAAATAAAAAATATTATAAGAACATCTTACTACACATAAAATATAGCAAAAATAATAAATTTATAAAATTTATAAGATGTGCAACTTTTATTTTGTATTTCATAGACACTAAGAAAAAAGTTTAATTATATCAAATTAACAATTTATATTTTAAAAAAATATTATAATTAATATTCTTTGGAGTCTCAATTTTATCTTAATATTTAGGGACCATTGAGTGATTTCTCTTGAATTATTCATCCATTTATTAAATTTATTAATATATTTTTACCTTATACATCCTTATTGATATCTTTTAAAAATGAATACTCTAAATTGTAAATAATTTAAACTAAATATTATTACTATCATAAACGGATTATACGTCCTCATCTTAAAAAGCAGCTTTTATGACTTTATCTAACAAGGTTATTTATTGTTTCATTTAACTCTTAAATTAATTAATATTTTACCATTCATATTTTTTCATATTTTATAAATGTATAATTTAATCATAAATATATATAATTATTCTTGCTTAGTCTTCTGTTTATCTTATAAATAGTTTGCTATGATTCATTATCTAAATATGTAGATTTATTTATATGTTAAATGAATATATCCTCGTTTTTAAATTATATTTCTAAATAAAATAATGGGGAAAAATTTCTCTGCCTATGAAAAGAAATTTTTGCCTCAAAATAGAATTTTAAGGATTTTATGATAATTTTGAAGATTATTATTATTAAAACCTAAATTGTTTATATAACTTTGTCAATAATTTAAAGTTTTAACATCAATCTTTGCAAGCTAAAATGTTAGCCAAAAAGGTTTACAAAAATCTATAAGATATTACTTATAAATTTTTAATGATAATTTAATGAATCTGATTTAACCTAAAATAAGGTCATCTCTCATAATAAAATTATTACAATCTTAATTAAATTACATTATATTCAAAAGATTGATTGATTACATCTACCATTTTTTAAGCAGAAAACTTCCCGACTTAAATGAATAATAATTACAAACAAATATGCATAAGAAAATCTGATATTTTTACTAAAACTTATGGTTTTATATAAATTAAATTAAAAATACATTTAGTAATATTATTATTCATTAAAATCCCAAAACCCTTTTAATAGTTTGATTGAGTATTTGATTGATAAAAGTAGACTATTAGTGCATACTTTATTAGGGTTTTAATAGGGTTTATGTAGGGGTTTAATGTTTAAATATTAGTATTTTAAGTGAGCATAACAAGCGTTTTTAAAATATTTCACACAAACATAAGCTTAGAGTCATGTGGCAATTCTCTGAATATTATCTTTCTAAGTTGATGTTTGATTGTTTCTATTTTTTGTTTATTCTCTTAGCTTGGCTTGATAATAGTTTAGTATTCAAGTTCTCTGAGACCTCCATTTATTTTATTTTTATCGAGATATTATTTGATTCTCTGCTTAGAATCTCTCTCACCCCTGCAGCTAAAGTAATCGTTTCTTGGCATGTCGCTCTCTATTATTATTACTGCTAGAGCCCAGATATCCCATTAAGTGTCTCCATCTCTCCAATCCTCTCTCTCTGGGAAATATCCAGAGGTGCCGTATACATTTCCTTATGCAGAGGTTTGCACTCTTTGAGCTCTATTGAAGTCTATAATATAAACTCTAAGATGCTGAAAGTCCGTCATGATATTCTCTGGCTTTAAGTCTCTATGAGCATAACCTAGCTTGTGAAGCTCTTCAATCCCTTCAACTATCTGAAATACTATCTAGCTAATTTATCTCTGACATCTATTTTCAGATAATAATTCTCTATAAGTCATTTCTAATAAAGGAAGCCTGAAGATTACATGATCTTTACCAAGTAAAATAGCATCAAGCTAGATGATATGCCTGCACTCATTTTACTTTGCCTTTTAAAGAGCATAATACTCATTAGCAAATTCCATTTGGAACTTGTCCTCAGCAAGGAAGTAATTGAAAGGATATATCTTGTAAACATAATATTCATCAGTAATGGCTCTCTTCTCTATTTTATCTTCAAGAGTGAGGTTCCTTTCAAGGCAAGAATCTAATTCAATAATTTTAATATGGGAATATTTATTGCCTCTATTTTAAGCATGATTTTATTGATCTCAGAGACTGGAAAGTTCTTGACTGCTTTATTAATCTTAACAAACATCTAGACTTCAACTCTAAGAGACTCCACTGGGTTTCTCGATCTTCTCTTTTAGAGAATTTTATTCCCTGTAGGTTCATGAATTTCTTTAAGCGCACTTTGAAGGTCTCTAGTATGAGAATATGGCTTCTCACAGAACTCACAGACATACTTCCCATCTTTCTTTTAATGCTTGAGATATAACCTTGGCATATAGTTGTGTATATCTCTCAAGTGTCTCTTATAAGTTGACTTGTAAGGGAAAACTTTATTGCATTCTTTGCATTAATAGTCAACTTTGGCTGGTATTTATTAATGCTCTATGGCTGGTTGTTTAACCTCCTCCTTAATTTGCACAGCTTCTTTGATAACCTCCTACTTAACTTATATTTAAATCTCAAAGCTAGACTGGTCAAAGTTGTCATAAGTAGGCTCCCACTGAGTACAAGCGTCTCTGGTCTCTACTTTTCTTGGTTGCTGGAATGATAAATTTTATTGACATGATCCAGACGCATTCAAAACCCCAAAACCCCTTAGTGAGGTTTATAAGTGCTTTGATTTGTAGGGTATAGTTGGGGTCTTATTGGGGTTAGTAGAGAAATTAGGCCAATTTGCAAAATGAGAAATAGAAATTGAGTAAATTTAGGGTCTATTTATGATGAGTAATATTTAGATTTACTGCTTAAGCTTAGGTATGGTACAAGTATTAATATAGACTAAGTCAAACCAGTAATGAATTATTCTGCTATAGCAAAGCTCCTGCGCAAGAGTGCCTCAACAGTTAGGTATCATTGCTTGTTGGCTGTTTAGCATTATAATTCAGGCACTTGAAAGCATCCTGCAAGAAAATAAAAGTTCTCACAGCACCATATTGACTACCTCTGCGACTCGAAGACTTTAAAGTATTGGGCACACTTTCCACTAGACTAGCGAGCTGTGATGTTTCATCGCAAGTTTCCTGACATGCGTATCTCTCCTTAAACTATAGCCAACATTTATAGAAGAAATGGTATTACTTTCAAGACTGTCAACAGAGTGAAGAGAGTGATTGATTTTACAGTGCCATTTTATAGTAATAATTTAAACTATATATATGATTAAATGCAGAGAGCTATTACTAATAACATCAAGTTCATACATGCTGATGAAGCTGTGTTTTACCTTCAACACCTTTATTAATAAGTCTTGGTATAAGAAGTATGATAATATAGAAGTCTATGATTAAAAAGTGAAGGTAGTCACCCATGCAATTTTAGCTGGTATAAGTGAAGATTCAGGCCTAGAGAGTTATGTTATTCACCCTCGCTCTATTAAGCGAGCGTAGTATATAGAGTTCCTTCACAAGCTCAGAGAGAAGTATGGTAACCAAGAAATCATCCTGTTTGTTGATAACCTCTCAGTTCATAAGACTAAGGAGTCTAAGAAAGCTTATGAAGAGCTAAACATAACTACTGTATACAACGTTCCTTATAGCCCTTAATTTAATGGAATTGAATTCTACTGGAGTTAAATCAAGACATACTACAAGAAGCTGCTGCTGTATCATCTTATGCATGACTTGCCCATCGATACAGTAGACTTAATTCAAAGCAGCTGTAAGAGAGTGAGCGTAGATAAGATAACAGTCTGTGTGAGAGAGGGAAGAATGAATGTTTATAAGTAAGTTTTAGATTTAAATGAAGAATAAGTTCACATATTAAACTAACCCATAAAGGGGTTTGGCTTCTCTTTCTTCTCCTCTTCTTATGGCTTGCTTGGGCCCTTATTTCTTCTCTTAGTGCCAGCTCCTGCATCTATGTTCATTTCATCTGGTTTTTAGACATCTTTTATAAAGCCTCTTGCTCACCTCATAAATTGTCTACGACTTTCTTTCTCTGTGAACCTTTGCATGCTCTTTCATAAGATATATACCAGTGCCAGATTTCCTACAAAGTTATATGTCAAAGCTTACTTGAAAGATAAGGATGCTTCTTAAGTTCCTCTAGCCAAGCTGAGCTTATTAGAATGCCTTGCTTTTTTTTAGTCTTCAGGAGAGATAGAATATCGTTTCTTATGTGCTTCTTCAATTATTTCTCTGAGATACTCCTCTTTTATTGTACCAAGACCACCAAAGAAAAAGTTCCTCTCTGGTAGTTTATTAGAGAGTTGTTTCTTGGTAGGAAGGTAAACTACCACTTCCTCATCTTACATGGCATCCTCATAAAGATTAGTGACTGAAATCTCAGGGTAGTTTGGTATTTCTATCAACTTAATTTCAGTGTTTTTGAAGGCTTTCTTCTCATCACAGAGTATCGCTCTTAGAAATGAGATTTTGGTACCTTCCATCGTCGGAAGGAATAATCCAACTGTTTAAGATGTCAATAGTCGTCAAGTTATCTTACCATGTAAAGTTAAATATCGATAGAGATCTTCCTTACTTCTGAATCTTGAGATCATTTCTTGAGCCTCGACTCTTTTCATTTGATCATTGAGTGATTCCATCTTGTTCCTCTTCCTATTAATGAATTTCAAATTATAATTTATAGACTTCTGGATACTATTGTTTAAAAACTTACTATTAAATATGGGCATCTTATAGGAGGTCAACCCTGTAAAGATACGTGGAGAAAGTTCGCAGAAGCTGTAACAAACTTCAGAGATGGAGCTCCATTTTTATCAATTTAGTTCCATTAAATTAGTACTAAATTTGTTTAAATTTAGTACCGGTACTAAATTCGTTTAAGTTTAATTGGTACCAATTTAATAGTACCAAAACTTAATGAGTACCTAGTTTTAATCCAGTGAGGTTTTAATGGAAAAGTTCCAATCTGGTTTAAAACTTAATTGGTACCAGTACCAACCTGAACTTTATCTGAGTTGGTACAAGAATCAAAATTATTAAGAGTAAAATTACGAAAATTATACTTATAAACTGAGTATAAATATGAAGTCTTAGAGCTTATGTCAAACCATCATTAATGCTGTTGCAACTCCTATATAGTCCAGATATAGCTATAGAGGTTTTAAGAGCTTTATAATAGAAATTTAAATTTGAATTTAAACATGGCGGTCAACTTAAATCGTAGAGCTGAACTTTTAGGAGCAGGTCAATCAATGCTCAACTTTGGCTCCACTAAAAAGCCTGAAATCATTTATGTTGAGAGGGGGGTAGAGCTAAGAGCTCTTGAATTTGAAGCAGAGGTTTTTATCATAGAAGTATTAAACCAGAGGGAGAGTGCAGAGACAGGGGTTTAAACTTAAATTGATTATGTTGAGGAGCTAAAAGAAGAGCAACCAATCGAAAAGATAAAAACATATTAATGTGAAGACTGCTAGAATCATTTCTCAACTGAACAAAGCTTGAAGAGACACCTTAAAGAGGTACACTCTGGCAAAGCCAAGATCTATTTCAAGCATGAAAAGGTAGATGGTAGGTATTATGTACGACATGCATGAAATCATATACTCACTCAGCTAAAGTTAAAAGCATATGCAAAAGCATCACCTCAGTGAGTTCTTGATTGAAGATTAAGAGACTAAAAAACTAGTGCCAGCTAAAAGAAAATCTAATACTCTTGAGTCATAAAGAGAGCAGCAAGAGAGACTAGAGAGACAGAAGCGATATGAATCGATGAACGAGCCAGCAGTTAATACAAATTTAGCATGCTTCTAAGCGAAGGCTATGAATATACCTGCATTAAATGCAGTTGATCTCAGCACTTGTATTGAAAACTAATTGAATATAAACGTGCCTGCAAAAGCAAAGCTCATAGTAGTTGATGAGTATGCATACAAGGTGTATCCATTCAGTTATCTTATTAAGAACCAACAGTATTAGAACGAGTTTGCAAATGAATACATGGTACTTAGAGAGGCCTAAAGAAAAGACTGCAAGAATTTGCTTAAGCTAAATGGTGTTATTTTAAGTTATGGTTTCATCGCATTAAGGCTAAAGAAATTTGAGATGACTCTGAGAGACTACCTATATCACAATAGATACCCTGATGATTTAAACGATATACTCTCAGATATGATTCAGGGTGTTAAGGAGTTGCATGAACTTGGATATGTTCATAGAGATTTGAAGCCTGAAAACGTTATGCTAAATCTCTGCCCTTTAGAAGTAGTGGTTATCGATTTCAATAGAGCTTTAAGATAGGAGATTGTCACTTTAGCACAGGTACTTGGTACTCCAGGTTACTTCCCAATAAGAGAGAAGTGGACTAATGGTTCTGTTTAATGGGATGTTTGGGCAGTAGCAGCAATAATTTTAGAAAGTGACATGGAATGTATGTCTTACTTTGGTACTAAGCATGAATTCAATCAATTAGCTTAGCTTAGAAGCATATAAAGTAAGAAGATGTCTGCGAAGAAATAAAAAGCATAGTAGAGATGATAATCGTGAGAGCTCCTTCATATCCTAGATAATCCTTAGATGACATACTTGAGCCACTATAGAGAGCAAGATTCATAAGATACAACAAAGACAAGCAGATTAAATTTGTTTGAATTAAGTACTCTAATACTCATTAAATATTCATTAAATTCGCATAAAAACTGTGTTTTCTCTACTAACCCCAATAAGACCCCAACTATACCCTACAAATCAAAGCACTTATAAACCTCACTAAGGGGTTTTGGGTTTTGAATGCCGCTCTTCTCAAAAGGGTAGCGCTCATTTTAGTTTTCTGATATATTTTATTATAATAATGATAAAATCTACCTAGATAAACTTATATAGTAGTGCATAAGACACTTTGGTAGATTCTTTGCTGAGAGGTAAGTAAATTAACTAACCATAAAAGACTGTAAGTTGACATATTTTATGAGAATTTTATACATTTTAGTAAATTAAAATACTCCTAATGAAGTTTTGTTTCTCTAGGAGGTCCTCCAAATCAAGTTTGAACTTAATTTGGAGGTAAAGTTATTAAACATTTTTTAATTTAATATGCTCCTAATTAAGTTTTAACCTTAAAATTTAACTCCTAATAAAGTTTGAACTTAATTTGGAGGACCTCCTAAAATAATTAAACATTATTAGGAGCAATTTAATGGAGAAAGTTTGATAAAAATGGAAATCAATCTGTGAAACTTGGAGCAAGTTTTTCAATGCTTCTCCGTATATCTTTTCAAGGTTGACCTCCAGTAGGTCCTCCCTATTTAGTAGTAAGATTTTAATAAACTTAGAATGGATATCCATAATTTTAAATTTCATTAACATTTCTAGAAAGAGGAAGCAAGATGGAGTCTATGAATGATGCAATGAAGAGAATTTAATCTCAAGATTTAATAGGAAAATTTCGAAGTAAAGAGGACCTCTATAGATATTTGGTATAGCAAGGTAAGTTCTTACTTAAGTAAAATTAATAAATCCATTATAGTTGGATTGTTCTTGCAAACTTAGGAGGGAACTAAAATCTCATTCTTAAAAGCCATACTGAGTGAAGACAAAAAGGCTTTTAAATCTAATGAAATCAGGATGATTGAAATTCCTAACTACCCTAAAATATCTGTGACAAACCTATATGACGATGCTATGAGTGATCCGGACGTAGCTCTCTACCTTCCATTAAAGCTACAGCTCTCTAATATTTCGCCAGAGAGAAACTTCTTCTTTGGTGTTCTTGCAACTCTGAAACTAGAGTACTTAAATGAAGTTGAGTTATTTAAGAAGTTCACAAGAAATGATACAGCATCTCTCCTGAAGAAAAAGAGAAGCAAGGTATTAAAATAAGTGATACCTGGCTGTAGGAACTTTAAAAGCATCCTTTCATCTCAAGTAAGCTTAGTCTTCTAACTTTATAGAAAAACCTGGTACTGCTATATACTTGATGAAAGAGCGCAGCAAATTTAACAGAGAGAGAAAGTCTCAAGTAAAGCATGAATTGAGTAAGACTCTTCAAAGATTTCTTAAAGCCAGACGAGATGAACATAGATGTAGGGGCTGGCACTAAGAAAAGAAACATGGGCCCAAGCAAGCCTTAAAAGGAAGAAAAGAAAGAGAAGCCAAATCCCTTTACGGGCAAATTTAATATGTGAACTTATTCATTCGTTTAAATCTAATGCTTATTTATAAACACAAAATCTCCCTTCTCTTGCGCACACTTTAGCTTTCTCATCACTGACTCTTTTAGCAGCATTCTTAATAAAATCGACTTTATCTATCTTTAAATCATACGTCAGATGATAGAGCAGCAATTTCTTATAATGACCTTTCAATAACCCCCAATATAATTAAATTCCATTGAACTAAGGGCGGTAAGGAACATTAAATACAGGTGTTATATTTAGCCTTTCATATTCCTTACTTGAGTCATTAGTTATATGAACTGACAAGTTATCAACGAATAGAATAATCTCTTAGTCAGCGTACTTATCTCTGAGTTATTGCAAGAACTTAATATATTATTATTCAGTCTTTATAGAACGAGGGTGAATAACATAAGTCTCGAGGCCACTATCTTCACTTATTCCTCCAAGAATAGCATGAGTTTACAGCTTAAAATTTTAGTCATAAACTTCTATATTACTATACCTCTTGTACTAAGACCTTGATATAAAGGTATTAAATATAAATACAGCTTCATCAGCGTGTATAAACTATATATTATGCTCTTAAGACTTCTGGATTTAATCGAATATTTAATTTAAATTAGTCTTATAAAATGGAACATTAAAGTCAATCACTCTCTTAATGCGATTGACTGTCTTGTAAGATATTCCGTTCTTTTTATATATGTTCGCTATAGATTAAGCAGAGATATGAAGCTCAGGAAATTAGCGATGAAACATCACAGCTATCTAGGTCAGAGAGAAGTGATCCCATTATTTAAGAGTCTTATCATTAATTAGATAATCGATATGATGCTGCTAAAATTTTAGAGGTCTTTTAGGCTTAGAATTAAGCTGCTGTCTCTTTAAATTCAATACTAATAGACAGTGAGACCTCACAGTTGCTGGAGATTTATGGAGCAGTTTTGCTATAGACGTGTAATTAAGGATAGGCTTGAGTTGATCATTATATTAAACACATCCATAACGCAACTTAAACAATAAATCTATATACTCACTGTCATAAGCTGACCCCTAACCTTGCATATACTCACTTAAAATACTAATATTTAAAATTAAACCCCTATATCAACCCTATTAAAACCGTAATAAAGTATACTCTAATAGTCTACTTTTATCAATCAAAAACTCAATCAAACTATTGAAAGGGGTTTTGGGGTTTTGATTATCATCAAAAGGTTTGAGTCGACTAATAAAAGTTACAACCATTTAATCTTACATTTACAAAGGACTAACAGATCTGTTAGCTTAAGTTCTCTAAGTTTTCAAATATTAATTATCAAATGTGCTTTTTCCCATTGACTGATTAATTTCAATAAACCTCTATTTGCTAAGAAAAGAAAAAAATTTGGCCAAATAATTTAAAAGAAAACTTTTAAATATGAAAATATTATTTTATTTAAATCAAGCTCTTTTAAGACAAAAAGTGTCTCATATATAATAATAAATACATACTTCATATTTGTTTAGGCGTCACTACTATTTAATAGGAAAAACAAGTTTGCGAGTATACTAATATTAAAATAAAGAATTTTTTCATATAATTTGGTGATTTCACAATTAAATTCTATCCGAGAGAGATAATATTAAAAATAGGCAATTGATTTAAGAAAGAACTATAGGGAAAATAAATTTAAATAACTTATATCTTGAATATTAAAGTTAAATTTAAATGAGATTCTTACAACTTAAATATGATTAAAAGTAAAAAATAATTTCAATTATAATTTAGAGTATAATTAGTAACTTTAAATAATTAAATAAAACATTAATAAGATTTTATGAAAAAATTATCGATTAGTGGTTTAAACAAAAAATGAAAAAATTAAATCATTATATTATTAATATTTTAAAAATTTGATAAATCTTAAAAAGAGATTTTGGTTTACCAGAATTCACTTAAAATAAATAATATTTATTATTGTAAGATTACATTTGAATCGTCAAATAAAATTTGAATTAATCATTTATTATATAATTATTACAATATTAGATTTAAATATTAATTTCTAATTATAAACTGAATTTTTATTATTAAAAAATGGCAAACGTAATATATAATTGTTCCACTTTTAAGACACCAGATTTTTGACATGATCTCAAAGATGAATGATCAGAAATATTTAGTCGACAACAAAATATTCTACTACTACAACTCTAACTTCAACTACTAGCAATCTATTCCCAACAACAACAACCTAAGAATTACAATTTAAAAGATCATTAATCAGAAAAATTCTAACTGCCACAAAGTTTGTGAAGTTGTAGTTCAAAGCAGAAGTAGAAATTACCTAAAGTTTGTCTTTTATCAATACTTGGAGTTAGTATTAGCTAAATTGGCTAATCTTGTTCAAACTCAAAAGTTATTTAATATTAGTTGGACTTAAATATGGCGGAAATGTTTATCTCTTTTCTACACAAATTAACTTGAGTTATTAAAATTAAATTAATAATTCATTTAATTTTAATAACTCAAGTTAATCTGTGTAGAAAAGAGATAAACATTTCAGCCATATTTAAGTCCACCTAATATTAAATAACTTTTGAGTTTGAACAAGATTAGCCAATTTAGCCAATACTAACTCCAAGTATTGATAAAATAAATATTTAATTCAAATTATTTCACGATTCAAATGTATTTTTACAATAATGCAGTATTGAATTATTGAGGAGGGTCATAGTGGAACCTAAAGTTTTATCTAAACAATGGGTATATTTATAAAGTTTGAGATATTTGCATATATTTTTAAAGTCAATTAGGATAGATAGGAGAACATGAATAAAATTTTTTTTATAAAAAGGGACCACACTAAAATGTCTAATAATTACTTTACTTATAAATAGTTTTATAATATAATTTATACAATTTTAAATAGAAATAATATGCAAAAAAAATTATAATTTCAAATTTCATAACAGAATTAAATTTTTCAAATGTTTATATATATTTAAATAAACATAATATTTAAGTTTAGTAATAATTATATTAAATTATATATTAAATTTAATAACTATTTTATTTTTAGCAAGACTAAATATTTACTAGTTCGAATTAATAATTATGCATATTAATTTATATAAAAAAATTTTATAATTTTATGATGAAAATATTACTAATTTTTAATTTTTTGACATTTAGTATGATCCCTTTTAATTAAAATAATTTTTTTTAGTTCTTCTATCCTAAATTTACCTGGAGCAGATATGCAACCATCTCAAAATTTTGAAATACCCCTGTTCAGGTAAAATGGCTTAAGTTCAAATATCCCCCTCAATAATTAAATTAAATTTTATTGTATATATGTTTTTCACCGACAATTAATCCTTAATGTCTTATTAACTCTAATTGAATTTTTCTACTAAAATAGTTTCCGAACCTTTTCTTAAGCTATTTTACCTTTAATTAAATTCCTCAATTACTATAAATTTCTTTTGAAAAAAACTTTTATTTTTTGCTCAAAATAATTAAAACTGACAAATAAATACTTATTTTTTCTTTTGATCAAGATTTTCTCGGTAGCTTTTTTATTGAGTGCTTTTCAAGGTATTTAAATTAAGTGGAGATAGTAAATAATTGTCCTAAAAATTTTCTTATGCTTAAATCTAAGGTAAAAACCTATTAATATATTATTCATTATGATAAAACAATTTAAGTTTAGCTTAGATTATTTATTATTTGCTAGTTAAATGTTAATTAAATCGGAATAGTTAAAATTTCTCTATTCATGAGAAAAAATAAAAACAGAATTATAAGAATTTAAATTTATAAAACTAATGATGTGGATAGTTGTTCTTACCGAGATCCCATCCTCATCCTATAAAATACATTTTTTTTATAAGAATTCTTTTCTTCATAAAGTGAATAAAACTCAATCATGAAATTTCTGTTATTTTATAAAAGCTATTTTATTAAATCACTTTATCTATCGAACATTTTTTAATTTAATATATTATAAGAATAGAAATAATATTAAAATGTTAAAAGAATTTCTATATAAACATAATATTGACTATATGAATAATTTTTTTGTTGAGAATTTAAATATCTTATATTAACTTTTCGTTATAATTCAAAAAAGTAAAAAAAATATTTTTACTTTTTTAATAAATATTTAAATAAAAAAAAAACCTTAAGAATTAGAATAAAGTAATACGTCTGTCTTTTCGTCTTAATATGAATTTACTTGATTCAAGATATTCAAATTCTCAAAATAAAATTTATGCACGGAGTCAATATTATACTTATAAGATATTCTTTTAAAATTCAAATTTAATTTCAATTCATTTAGAATTCTCCTATAAAGAAATGGAAGACGGATTAAGTGAATTGCTTAAAATTGCTTTTATAATTTTACCAAGAATATCATTTTTGAGTTCGATTCATAATATTAAAAAATAATTTATTTATAAAAGGTAAATAATAGGGTAGGGACGGAGTGGCGAGGGAATGGGGAGGTAGGTAGTATGGGGAGGGGAGTATTGGGAGGGTTTAAATGTATGGTGGGAAGGTTTGGGAGGGGCATCTGGTTAGAACAGTAAATTTTAAGACTAAATGTTTGCAATTTTAAATAATTTTATTATTTTTTATATAAAAGATTGTGAAAATTTGGGAGAAGGTTTTGATAAATAAATATAGAGAGAGAAAATAGATTAAACGTAAGTATATTGTTGCTTAGTTATGCGAGCAATCCTCAGTTGAATGCTAATATAGTCTTTAATATTTCAACTGTTCACATCTTAAAGTACTCTTAGTTTACATAATCTGTGTCTAATTGCATTTCTTGAGGGTCTCTGATCATGCCTTAACCTCTGTAGCCGCCTGAGGCTGTGTCAATTATGCTTATGTTGTAATCTATAAGCAGAAATATTTAGAGATTGTTTGTTACGAGTGTATTCACTTGCATCCAGTACTTGAATAGCCAATCCCTGAGCCTGAGTTATAAACGTTGGTATAGATCATCTGCTGTTTGGGTCCGGCTTTTCCATCAACCTTGACCTTGCTGAAAGGCATTTGGGTGATTACTTTTTCCAAATGTGCTATGCATTTCTTGTCGTTGCCCAAAAACCTGGGCTTGCTTATCTCTTTGTCATCAAGTATGAATGTCTTTGAATCCCTAATTTCTTATCTTGGTCATTCTTGGCATGCTGTCTTGGCATGGGCCTTTCGGCATATCTGACTCTTAGTCTTGCAGTCGAAGTAAGGGGCGAATCTTCGAATGTGCGGCTGCCAGTGGAACCACTCGACGCAGTGGGAGCTATCTCACGACGGTGGAACTTCAGACTCAGACATCTATCATGGGGGCCGAGATAATCAAGCATCACTGTTATTCAAAAGTCCGTTTGAGCTGCCCAAAGTGATGGTTTACACATATAGTGCCTATGGTTTCGGATATAGAGAGAAAAGCATTACTGTCAAACCATCAGATCTCTATAGCTTCCTGCTCTTTTCCGCTTTATACTGAGCGCTTCTCTCTATGTTGTATTGTAAGATGCCTTGCAGATTCTCCTTCTATCTACAGGACTTCATTAATGACGCAGAGCAATTGCCTATAGGGGGCAGGGGGATCCTGAAGTAGTTCACTGTGCGCGCTACGCACGTTGGCTTCTCAACCAATGGAGTTCCAATCCTCTCTGGTACTTTAGAGCTCTAATACGACTTCTTCGCACCAAAGGGAGCAGGCTCACAAGCCAATAGAGATAGAGTTTATCAATGTTTAGCAAGCAGTGAATGTAAGATTATCTTTCACTATTGCTTTTTCGGACTCTGCCTTTATACCGACAGTCTCAGCGCAAATGGCGATGCTGCATCATGCTCTTTTACCTCACAATGCACGAAGGGGGTCTTGAAATACGCCAATACTAATCTTCCAACAGCCCATAGAGTAACAAGTATTGTTGGTATTGCTAGAGATGCTCACATGATCTTTGTACCATAGCAGGTCACTGGTGCTGTATGACAGCCTAGCGATGTTGACGCTTGCAATGGTGTTACAGTAAATTGCAATTACGCCTATGCCTCAACCTTCTTCTACTCATTTTTGCTGGGCGTTGAAGCCCCAGTAGAAGTGCCTTGAGGGCTGGTAGCTGCAACAGAGATTCTTTGACATGCCACAGCAGTTTATGTCTCTAGGGTTAGGTAGCCTGATATAAGGCAGTCGCTCTCAATGGCAGTGATGCTTAATGTTCAGAATGCTGTAGCGGCATTGATATGAGGGAGTTAATTAAGTTTGGTTTAATTCAATGTATCTGTTTTCAATGTTAATTGTTTGAGTTAGTTGTAAACTTAATCAAATCATAATAAACATCTATCATTAATTTTGCTATTTATTGATATATTAAAGATTCAATGTTACCTTTTGTCACCTTTTTGTCACCTTTTTTACATTTATCAATGGGGTTTTATTAAAAGGAAAATAGAAATTATTTCTTATTATCTAAACTATAAAGATATCTTCTGCTAATAATATTAATTCAGATATAAAATTCTATATAGACAGAATCTATAACATTGTAAATGTTTCAAATAAAAATCTTGAGTATTGTGAAATTCTTTTTTATAATGCAAAGGGCTTCTTTAAATAAGTATTTAAAAATCCCAAAACCCCTGCATTATTGAAATAATTCATTAATTTAATGGCTAAGAGAGAAAAAAATTTGTAAATGTGACTATATTATAACAATAATTGTAATTATTTTTTTATTTTTCATAAATCTTTAATATTTTACAATAAGCAAAGTTTTCAACATTCTTTCTTGCACTTTTAAATTGACTTCTAACTTGATTTGAAATTAAAAATAGCTTTACCAATAATAATTTATTTAAATATTATACTATTTAAGATTGATCTTCAAAGAATTTACTAACATTATGTATTATTGGTGTTTAACAAGCTGGGTTTTAAGGAATACTTATATCTTTCAAATTTTTATTACTAAAGAATTTCGATTTTGGCAATTATATTGGTGGTTTTTTGAGATTTGTAACTGGACTCAAACTTTATTACGTATTAAATAAAATAATATAAGTGTTAAAAATATCTATTGTATTTGAGAAATTTTATGTTTCTTCTGTTTAAAATAGCTTATCGCTCTCATTATATTCAGTTAAATTTTTATTATCGCCTAGCTACATCTTTATCTCTTCATTATAAAATAATTTTTATAAATTCATCTATGGAATCTTACTCCTTAAACTATTATTCCTCATTGATAATATTCATGTCTCCTTCATTTTAGGAGAATCTAAATTATGGAAGCTATAATTACAAACTCTTCGATTTATCATTCATTAACTTTAAAATTCCATATGAATTATAAAAATTAAACTAGGACTGAAGATTAATATGGCTTTCAAAATATTTCTAAAGAGATTTCTCAGGTATAGAATTTATCTTATTTCTATGAAGCTAAATATTGTCGTTTTAACTCGAAATACTTGGACACAGCTAGGATACTACATCCATGCTTTCATGAATCTTAATTTCATAATAATTTTAAGTTGATTTTTAGTCTGATTATTTACTGTTTATATAATATTTATGCATATAATCTATAAATTTAACTATTATAGTCTTCTCTGAGAGTTCTTTAATTAATTTTAGATGATGGTTTCTACGTTTTCTAGCAATAATGATCATCTCCATGATATTAAAAAAAGTTTTATTATTTAAAAGAAATTTCGCTCTTTATTTTTGCAGTTAGTTTCAAATTTATCATCAATTTTAAGGACTAGCAGTTTTACATGAGTATGGGCTATCGCTTTACTATCTCTTGGAAGCTAAAAAAAGTTAATTATAAAAAATAGATTAAATCATTACATTCAAAAGAGTATCATTATCTCCAAACAGATCCCCATCTGTATAGGTCTTGTATGGATAACCTTAATTAGTGTAGAGTTTAATTTGGCCCTTTTGTATAAAGTAAACTATAAAAATGAGGGTATTAATAGCTTACTATTCTGTTTAAAATTTATAAAAATTAATTACTATTTTCAGCAAGATCGTCTCTCCAGTATAAAATGTCACTTTTCTCAAGCTTTGTCTGCCTCAACAATGCCAATAATCTCCATTAAAAATCTGAATCTTCCATATCTCTGAAGAACTTGACTTTCTATATTATTTTCCCATAAGATGAGTGTAGAATTTCATTTCTTAAAGCGGGAGGTAACATCAAAAACAGCTCAGCTTGATCATCTCTGTTAAATAGAGACTAAAAATTGTTTTACACGAAAACTCCAAGCTTAACTGAAAGTTCATGAGGAATATTTGCTTTTAAGGCAAGCTATTTCAAGCTCTTAAGCCTTATCTATAGAGTTGCTTCATTTTCAATTTTTCCTTCAATCATTGAAGAGTAGTTTCCTATAATAAATGCATAAAAACTTACTCTAAATTGAAAAGAATGCTATATGAGAATCTTTAAAATTCGATTTTCATTTTTAAATGATATATACGACCTTAAATTTAATTAGCTTAGAAATAAAAACATATTAAACTCACACCAATCATCATCCAAATCATAGCTAGTATCATTTCTGGAATTGATTCGGCTGGCATATCCCCATAGCCTACAGTCAGAACTGTCTAAGATGACCAATAAAAAGACTTTAAGTATTAGTTAAAAGGATCTTCATCGACTATGTTCATTCTATAAGCCCAGGTGTCTGGGTCAAAATCATATAGTTTTGAAGTTAAAAACCAAAAGCAAGCAAATATGTGAGTTACTACTATGCAAACAGTAATACCTTACATCATTCTTATAACAGCTTAATTGCTTGTTATATTTTTCATTAATTTATTATAGACTTTGCTTTCCTTAATTACTTTTAAAGACTATAAAATTTTGAATACTCTCATTAATATAAAAAGGCATTTAATTTAGAATTACAATTATAATATATTCTTAAAACTTTTGTTTTATTTAGATTAATAAACGATTTAATTGGTGTAAAATTGATTTTTAATTCTTATACTAAATTTTAACTATTATTGTATTCTAAAAAACTCAACTTAGAAATTAAATTAAGTAATATATTATGATAATCCGTTAAATTTATTTTTTATTAAAAATAATAAAACTTAACTTAAAAATATCGCTAGATTTTTAAAACGAAATAATTCTACTTTATTTTAATTTCATGAATTTCATTTTTATTTTAAAAATATTCTTATAAACCTTGGAAGTCTCAGTAATCTTAGCAATTTTCTGAATTTGGTATTGCTTTAATCAGTAACTACTACTTAGAAAGGAAAGCTATAAAATGATTAAAAGAAATTAATTTTATAATAGCTCGCAATAATATCAATTAGGAAGAATTTTTTTATGTATTAGCCTGCAATTGTTTTTGGTTTATGATTGATAGAGCCATCTGTCAACTCTATCGCAGAGAAAAATGTTATCAAGATGTCAATTATAAAAAGGCCATCAACAATTTATATAATCCTTTTACTTTTTAGTCTTAAAACCTAATTTATATAATATGAGTGGAATTTAGGGTAAGTTAGCTTAAATATAGAAAAGGAAAATACTATTTACAAGCTGTTGATTTATGAAACATAAATTTCCTTTTTATTCATAAAATTTAGAGAAAGCAAATAATTATTTTATTGTTACAAAAGTTTTATGTTATAAAATCTTTTATCATTCTAATCATTATATTTTTTTAGAATCTAAATAAATTTATGATTGATATTTATTTTTCAATCTATATATTCTAAATTAGTTCTAATTTGGTAATTATTATAATCTTTATTTCTCAATTTTAAATCCTAATTTATATATTTGTTCTGACCGAGACCCCCCCTCAAACCGAGAAACCCCTTTTATTATAGTTTTTTTTATGAATTTAATTTTTACTCAGAATAAATTTCTTGCTCTTCGGGCAGATATTACTATTAAAAATATATTTTGATAAGTTCCACTCCGTCCGTCGACTTTTTTTTAGAACATACTCCCATATGGAAATATTTATAATAAGGTTTAATTTTGACTATCATGATTAATAATATGATTTAATTGATAGAAATATATTTGAATTCAAGATTTCTTATAACTTAAATCACTTACACTCTACTATATAGTAAAAATTAATATAAAAAAAATTTTCCTATTATTTAACTTCATTTAAATATAAAAACTTTTATTATTATTACCTATTTCGTTAATTACTATTAAAATATTATTTTATTCATATATATATTTAAATGTTTATCCTAAACATAAATAATTGTCTTTAATTTTTCAATAAACTAAGCTTAAGAAATAATATTTTAATAGTAATTAACGAAATAGGTAATAATAATAAAAGTTTTTATATTTAAATGAAGTTAAAAATAATAGGAAAATTTTTTTTATATTAATTTTTACTATATAGTAGAGTGTAAGTGATTTAAGTTATAAGAAATCTTGAATTCAAATTTATTTCTATCAATTAAATCATATTAAGATAGAATTTATGAATTGAAAGTGAATTTCTTTAATAAATGCATAAATTGCTTTTAATATTGTTCTTTAGCAGCTATTTAAGACTAGAGTGGTACTGGCCAACACTCTTATAGGCCTCATTTTCCTCATCTTTTTCAACTTAAATAGCTTTGCACGCAGTGGATGAATCCTTACAAGATATTCTGCTCATTTTCGTATCGGTACCATTGTCAAATTCCCATTGTCCATTGAAGCAGTTTCCCATACCTTATCCACTTCTAGGTTCAATCTTGATTTTTCAAAGATGCTATAGGCGGAGAGATTTCCATTTTGTTTAGTAGAAATTATTAAAAATAGAGAGATTGAATAAATTAAATTAAACTAAGTCTTAATTAATAAATTCCTGTTTAAAATTAATTAAGACATTGCTAATTGAAATTCTCTGTAACTTAAAACGATTACTAGCAAATTTAATCTTTTATCATTAAAACTATTATAGTTTTAATCCGTTTAATTTAATTTATTCAATCTCTCTATTTTTAATAATTTCTACTAAACAAAATGGAAATCTCTCCGCCTATGGCATCTTTGAAAAATCATGATTGAACCTAGAAGTGGATGAGGTATGGGCAACTGCTTTACTGGACAATGGGAATTTGACGATGGTACCGATACGAATATGAGCTGAATATCTTGTGAGGATTTATCCACTGCGTGCAAAGCTATTTAAGTTGAAAAAGATGAGGAAAATGAGGCCTATAAGAGTGTTGGCCAGTACCACTCTAGTCTTAAATAGCTGCTAAAGAACAATATTAAAAGCAATTTATGCATTTATTAAAGAAATTCACTTTCAATTCATAAATTCTATCTTATTAATCATGATAGTCAAAATTAAACCTTATTATAAATATTTCCATATGGAAGTATGTTCTAAACAAAAGTCGACGGACGTAGTGGAACTTATCAAAATATATTTTTAATAGTAATATCTGCCCGAAGAGCAAGAAATTTATTCTGAGTAAAAATTAAATTCATAAAAAAAAACTATAATAAAAGGGGTTTCTCGGTTTGAGGCGGTCTTGTTTGAGGGGGGGTCTCGGATGAGGGGGGAGGGGGTCTCGGTCAGAACATATATTATTAAAATCAGGGGTTTTAATTATTTTAAATCCCCTCTAGTGCGCTAATGTCCACATTCTCCTTGTCTATAAATGCTAGGAAAAATGGCATCATAATTGCGGTATAAATTAGCAGCATGATAGTAATTTAAATTATTTTTTTTAGAATTACACTCCAAATTATTCTAAAAGTGTTTTCGGGCATTAGAATATATCTCGGAATAATGTCATCTTTCTCGATTTAATCGACTCCTTTTGAGACTCCAAATAAGTAGAATCTTCGAGATAAAATCTCAAAAAATCTTATAATATTAACTCCAGCTTTTGCTTTGATCCAAGCATTTTATAATTTAAGAAAATATTAAATGACTTAACATCTTTCCAGAGAAATTAAACATGATTCAATTTCTCTTTTGCATTCATTTATTTAAAAACTATTTCATTGTCTTCGCAATCATCGCTACTAATGTCTATAATTTTAAAAGTAATTTATGAGTAAAAAATATATCTTCATCAGTTTAAAAATCTTCCTCTATGTTTTTTTATTTTTCAAATATTTTAAGAATACTTTGGCATTTTTGCTTGCACTTATTTTATTTTTATTTGTTTTCCCTTTTCTTTACAGTGATTTATTTTTGAATCTTCATCCTCTCTCTATAATTCTATTTTTCTTTCATTGTTAATGGATAATTGACATGATAAGTTATAACATATCAATATTTTATTACTTTTCTTACAGATATTTTCTTGAATCCAATTAAAATAAAAATGCTTAAATTTCCGCAATTTTTTTTCCATATTATATTTATTTTTTTGCCGTTACATATTCACCCCGAAAAAGTGTTATTAAACTTTAGATATTTTACTTAATCGTTAGCAAAAAATGGGAAAAAAACTTGCGGCTATTTATTTATTTTATATAATTAACCCTAAAAATTGAAAAATATATAGATTTCTTGCATAAATATCATGAAATACTTTGTCTCTTGTTAAGCTCTTAGAAAATTAAATGATTGAGAAAGCTTTTTTAACTTTATTAAAATTCTTGGAGGATACAAAAACCAATATTTTCCCATCTAACAATCACATAATTTTACATCTTTCATGATTTGTTATCTAAGCTTCTCAATAGTCTTTTCGTACTCTGATTCCCCTTTTTGTTAATCTGAGTTCATTAAAATCTTCAGTATTTTAGAGTTTTAAGAATCCATATTGTTTTCATTTTATTCAAGTATGGCTTATTATATTTAATTTTCTAAAATTTATTCTTTCGTATTGAAGAAAGAAAACTAAATAATATTTCAAATATGCCAAATTATTTACTTTTAAAAATAGCTTATAAAATAAAATCCTATATAATAATATTTTCTCATTTAAGATTAAATTATTTATAATATTATTATTTGATATAAAATTTAGATTTTGTTCTCTGAAATTTTATATAAATAATTTATTTTAATTTTTTGTATTTCAAAAGTTATTTATTTATTTTATTTAAGATTGAATTATTTTCCAAGCTAATATGAATAATTTTATTTTTAATTAATTATCTAAACCACAAAAATTATATTTATATTTTATATAATTATTATAAAAATAACATTATAATAATAATGAGTGATTCATTATTATTAATCTCATGAAATGAATGAGGTGCATTATTTATAAAAAATTAAGTATAAATAAATTTAAACAAGTGCGGCATCTACTATTTCTGCGATGTAATTAATTAATTTAAAAATAACAATATTTTAATTAAAAAATGTCATTATCTTAATTTCCTAGAACTGGAGATTCAAATAGATAATTGTTCCAACCAAGATTGCTCTCTACCCCTTCTAAATCCCTAAAATCTTGTATTTTATTTGAAATTTTTATCTTTGAGACCTGAATATATTTATTTCTGACATTTATTTGTTATAAAATACTAAGATCATTATTAATTATTTTTTTATTTGGCATTATCATGACCATAAACCCCTTTTATATCTATTTTTGTAGAATAAATTTGAAATAGTAAGTGAAATAAAATTTTTACTTTCCAAAAAGAAAAATGTACTTTTGAACGTTGGGAGGGTGTGGGTTGAGGTATGGGGAGTGGGATATCTTGGTTAGAACTGTTAATTATATGTAAATTTACAATTCATTGAAATCAGGATTTTATATTTCAACTTGAATTTATTAAAAAATAAAATAAAGCACAAATTCTAAATTTATTAGAAGTTAAAAAGAGTTTGCATAACAAAATGAAATATAAGCATTATTTATAAATTAATATTAGTGATTTTACTCTGATAGTTAAATAGGTGACTTCTTTTTTTATTTAATTTATTCAGAGTTTAGAGAGTGTTCAAAATTATCTGGAATACCAGCTGCTGAATTATCCGAATCTAATTAAATAATATTTGAGTTTTCTGTTTCAGAAGAGACTTGGTAAATTAAATAAGTCTTTGCTTTTATGAAAAACAAAATAATATAGTGATTTGGCTATTTTAATTTCTTGATGATTCTTGTTTATAATTCTCTATGATATAGTGGCTATAAATAAATAAAAAAATTTTATTAGTTTATTATTATGTTTTAGAGCCATTTATAGCTTGGGGATTAAATTATAAGTTTTAGAATAGAGCTTATTCTTATTAACTCTAGGTAAAGGATCCCTATTTCAACACAATTTATATAATTTTGCATGTTAATTTTTGTTATTATATGTATAGATATGAGGGATTTTACAATATTTATAACCCAAGCAAATAAGGCAAATTGATAAATAAAACTCTTAATATTTGGGCAAAAATTAAAATGAATAATTTAGATTTCAATTTTTTGCCAAATTTTTTGTTGACCTTTAATTAGTTTTTTTAAAAAGTTTACTATAAAATTTTATAAATTGGTAAGTTTTTTTTACAATTGATCCCTTATCAAACAATAAAAAATTCTTAAGTCCTTTGAGATTATAAAATATTTTAAATCTAAAAAGTTAAATTACATTATAATTTTCTTAATCCTTAATTTATTATTTTGAGCAATTAAATCAATTAAAAGTATTAAAATAATTGATTTTAAAACAAACACCTTGAATAACTGTCTCTATTTCATGTTTTTTTAATTAATTTCTTAGTTATTTCAAGCCATTTTTTGATAATCATTTATGTTATTAATAGCGTCATTTCCCTGTATTTTTAACATTAAATGAATATTTTAAATTTATTATAAGTATACCTTATGCTTATGATTAATTTTCCTAAATATTATAATCAGAAATGGCGTCTTCTGATAGACTTTAAATATTGTCAAATATAATTTCATTATTTGAGTTGTCAAGCAGGGCTTCCTCTGTAGGAAACGAAATTAAGGTTGCTACTTATTGATTGTTCTAGTTGATATAAAAAAAATAAATTATATAAAACTTAATGTAAAATATTTCAATTTTTGATCACATTAAGAGTTGTTAACAAAATATTAAATATTATAGAATTCTAAAAGATTTGAAAAAATTTGAAAATTTATTGAAGTATTTAAGACTATATTTTTACTAAAAAATATTGTGTATACAAACTAAAATTTATTTTATAGTAAAATTAATAATTTTTACTATCGTTAGGCTATTAGAAATAATTAGATTTGTAGATTTTATCAAAAATAGTTGATGAAGGGTGTGGTGTGTATTGATTAATCAAAAATTATAAATATTTGTGATTTCCCTGATACTTTCAAATACCTAAAAAGAAAAATGATGATTAATTCCTTTAATATTTTTTGGCACAGATAAGTAATTTCAAAGTAGAGGGAAATTTATAATTTAAGTAATCCAAAATTATTAATAAAATTAATTATATTTATGCTATAACATTTTTGTTCTTTTATCTACACGCTCATTTAATTTATTTTAAATAAATAAATTTTAAACAAATTAAATGAAAATTAACATTAAGCTATTTCTTCATTATTAATTTTTTGTCGTTTGATTTTGCAAAGTATGGAATACGAAATCTATTAATTTCGCTTGATTTTTTAGACATTATTTTTTTCTCAAGTTTTTAAGAATTAATTTCTTGCTTGAGAGAATTTTTAGAAAGATTAGAGTCAACGACTTACTCAGTACTTTTTCTTTTTAATTAAGAGCTTTTTAATTCATCTATGTATTTTTAAGTAGATTTTGTCTACGATATAGCCTATATAGTAAAAAATATAATTAAAAATTACAAAATTAAATAATCTAATTATTATTATAAAGCTTAGTTGGCATTTTCTCGATTGTTTGACAGTAACAAAGGCATAATTTTATTTATTTTCATAATGACCTTATAAACTTAAAACATAAAATTATTTATCATTCCAAATTTTTTATCATATAATTTTATAAGTATACTTACATGGTTAGTTCGACTTAATAATTTAATATTATTAGATAAATTATAATTTTTTATTTTTTTATAAAAAATTATTGCTAAATTTTGAATTAAATTTATTAATTGAAAAATTAAGGTTTCTATATATTTTAAAGCATAACTTCCTCTATTCAATGGCCATGCTAAATTATGATTATATTTATTAATTGAAAAATATAGGTTTCTATAAATTTTATAGCATAACTTCCTCTATGGCCACTCATGAAAATTTACAATTATTAATTATACTTATTTTGATATTTTTTGGCTATATAGTATAAATTATATAATTGTATAATTAATTAACAGCTTTATAAACTTATAATAAAGTCCATATCCTAAATAATTTTAATTAATTAAGACTTACTCAACTTTCTAAGAAATTAAAAAAATAAGTATCGATTAAGTCTATCAATTATTTTTTATTAAAAAGTATTTATTTTATTCTGTGTTATTTTATTTTCTTTGGTCAAAAAGCTTTCTATATTGTTGTCAATATAAAAATTGATAAAAATTTTAATTTATATAAATATTCAAAATTATCTTATTTGTAATAAAATAATTAAGATTAAAAATAATTAAAAAATATTGAGTTTTAATTTTGATTGTAAGGACCAAATTTTATTTTTATAAATTAAAAGATATAAAATTAATTTACAACTTTCAAGAAGACTTAATTATTTAAAATTCGTAGTTTGAATTTATCAACTCACACCATTAATTAGCATCAGTAGTTACTAAATGAATCGTCACTATCAATAAATGGATCAATCTGATGTCTATTTATTTGATTGAATATTTTGTCATTAACTTATTGAAGCTATAGCAATATTTGTTACGTAGAAGGATTTTCTTCATTTTCTTATGTATTTTGCAAGATATCTAGATATGCTAATTGCTATTCTAACACCTCCAATTTAATTCAATCAATTTTTTAATTATTTTTAGAAAAAAATCAATCATTAAAATTATTTAAATTATAATCAATTAGCTTGATAGTTAATCTTAATAGCAAATTAGATTTTGATTTTTCGAATTTTTATGATATGTATATTATTTCACCAAAAAAATATTCATTTAAATTTAGTAATTGAATTAAAAGGCACCTTTTAAATTTATTTATTAAGCTTTTATGAAGTTTTGTGATGAAATTGTATTAATGAAATTAATTGAACTCGTTGATTTATGAAGTCTTCTCAATATTTAATTAATATTAAATTTTTTTGAGATTAAATAATATTGTAGAAATACATTTGAATTTGGAAAATTAATTAAAATTAAATTTAATATATATAAAAATCTTGGCAGTTAAAGTTGGCTAATTTGAACGATCTTGGGCTCATTCGATAGATAATTCAAAATTAGCTGGACTATATTATTGGCGGTACTATTTTATCTCATCCCTGGAGCGAGATAACTTGAGTTTAATGTGAGAGTATAGTTTAATGAATTTAGTGGTGTTTAATTAAACTCAAGTTATCTCGCTCCAGAGATGAGATAAAATAGTACCGCCAATAATATAGTCCAGCTAATTTTGAATTCTCTATCGAATGAGCCCAAGATCGTTCAAATTGGCCAACTTTAACTGCCAAGATTTTTATTTATATTAAATTTAATTTTAATTAATTTTCCAAATTCAAATGTATTTCTACAATACTTCTCGATAGCTTGTTAATTTTTTAATTAAACTTATTCATTCCACTAAGATGCTTTATATTAAACTTCTCTCCATATTTTTATGAAAATTGTTTCAAACCTGTTTATTTTTTATTTTTAGTTGTATCTATTTATTCAACGTCCTCATTCAAATCCCCAAAATCCTTAAATGAGTTTTATATGGATTGAGATTGATACTAGTGTTGGGGATAAGGGTTCCTTTTTTATTTAATGATGGAGATTTTCATTTTTATATAATTTATAATCTCTACATCTATGTGCATAACATGTTGAAATAAATTTACTTAGAATATTTATATGAACAAATTGCAATTTTTGTTTAATTAATTATTTAATTAAACTAACTAAATTTTATGGAAAACTACTTATTATAATTTCTTGAGATTTCATTTTTGAAATGCTTTGGTACCATTTTAGTTTTTATAAATTAGTACATGCTACCTGTTACAACCGAGATCCCCACCCAGGGGGTACCCCATCCCCCCTCCCATTCCCCATACCCCCCCGTAGCCCCCAACCCCATTAAAATATCCCATTTCATATCAAATTTTGTATCTACAGGGTCTAAATCGATCTCCTTCTTGACATATCGATATTATAAACCCTATTTATGTAAATAATTTTAATCTCGACATCATAGACCTTATTTTATGTATATAGTTTCCTTATAATTTAAAATTTATTTATTTTCAAAATAGTGAAAATAAATCATATGAATTTAATTCTTTGTTAAGTTTCACGTTGTTTCTCGACCATATTACACAATAGCTTATGAAATATAAATTGAAAAACTATTTCATATTATTTTTAAAGAAAGTACAATTTTTATATACAATGATACAAAAATATTTTTTAAAATATTTTTGTCCATCAACTTCATTCGACATAATTCGAAGAAATAGTATGAGTAATTTTTTAAGTTTTTTTTTCTTCTATAAAAGAAAATGGATAAAATAGTTATAAAAAAATGAAGAAAAAAAAAACTTAAAAAATTACTCATACTATTTCTTCGAATTATGTCGAATGAAGTTGATTTAAGGGACAAAAATATTTAAAAAAATATTTTTGTATCATAGTATATAAAAATTCTACTTTCTTTAAAAATAATATAAAATAGTTTTTCAATTTATATTTCATAAGCTATTGTGTAATATGGTCGAGAAACAACGTGAAACTTAACAAAGAATTAAATTCATATGATTTATTTTCACTATTTTGAAAATAAATAAATTTTAAATTATAAGGAAACTATATACATAAAATAAGGTCTATGATGTCGAGATTAAAATTATTTACATAAATAGGGTTTATAATATCGATATGTCAAGAAGGAGATCGATTTAGACCCTGTAGATACAAAATTTGATATGAAATGGGATATTTTAATGGGGTTGGGGGCTACGGGGGGGTATGGGGAATGGGAGGGGGGATGGGGTACCCCCTGGGTGGGGATCTCGGTTGTAACTGCTACCAATTGAGTTTTAAACCGAACTGGAACCTTTCATAAAAATCTTATTAGATTAAAAGTAGGTAATAATTAAGTTTTGGTACTATCAATATGGTACGAATTAAAATTACGCTAATTTAGTACCAGTACTAATTAAATTAAAACAAATTTAGTACTAATTTAATAGAATCTAATTGATTAAATGGAAATCATTCTCTGAAATTAGTTACAGTTTTCACTTCCCTACTAAATTCTCTTCATAGGATTAAACTCCTATAAGATACTCATATTTAATAGGTGTCTAAAATATTATAGAAATTATAAATACAAAATCTAATGATTGATATCCATTTATAATACTTCTTGAACAAAAACATAGGATGACTATGGTTATCAATCACCTTAAAACCACTCATTTTATGCTTATTTTTCATTTAAATTTACACAAGTTTCCAAACCTTTATTGTATTGAATGAAAATATGATTATAAAGAATTCAAAGTTAAAGAAATTAATATGTTGAATTTAATTTGAAAATATTTAAAAAAAGTTCAAAAATATTTGTGCATAAATGCCAATATTATGAAAAAATTTATGCAATCATCAAATTTCATAGTGACGATCTGTTAAAGTGATAATATTTGAAAAAATGTTAAATAGGAAAAAATGTCACTCAAATTTATCTTTCTCAAATTAAAATAATATAACATGAATTAGAATATAAGAAAATATAAGTTTATTTTTAAAAAATTGATTACATATAAAACTTTCACAATTTCATAACTAGAGTAATAATGATGTTTCCTAACTCAAAAATCCTAATCCCAAACATTACCCTCAACAATTAAATCACATATAAAACTCATTAAGGGGTTTTGGGGTTTTGATTATTCCCTTAAATTTCTTCTTCACTAGAGAGATCTAGAAAACCTGCTATCTCTTTTTTGCTTTAATTCTTTGCTTAATAATTATGACTCTATTTTTATTCTACATTAAAAGAGACTCGTTTGTTTTATTTTAAAGGGCTTTGAGGGTTTCTATAATCTATGCTGGTTGTCTTCTGATAATAATCTGATGTTTTATTTCTTGTAGATACAAAACTTTTGGATCGCTTCAAATATATATATATATATATATTCTCTAATACTAATTAAAATAAAATTCCTTCAATCCTCTAGGTATCAATGAATTAATGTCTTCATTAGAATGTACAGTATCAACTTACTTAACTTTTTAAGTTACAGCACTAATTCTTTTATTTGCATTTTCCAATGCAGCAAGTTAACTCTAATATTCTTTGAACTTGCTTTCCCTCTATGAGTAGTTTTTATTTCTCGATATTTGATGATATAAATTATCGGATTATTATTGCTAAATTTGTGATAACTTATACAGGTCTAAGTTGCTCTATAGATGTATCGGGGAATAAGGTTGGCTTTAAAATTTTTGATAATATTTATTATCAGATATTTTTTAAAGTTAAGTGTCGAGATCTTCCTTGTCTAAAATTGAAATATCTTACTTTTATTCCTCTTAAGCATTATATACCTAATAAATAAGTTAAATAAACTTAAGCGCATAAATTATCTTGTTCGTCATAAAGTTAATTTTCATCCCAGCTTTCATCTATAACTATAGCAGTATAGCTGCTGTAACTATCATCAAATTCATTATTTTAATATTATTAGTCTATATATTCATATATACCAGCTCCTTGTGAGAAAAAGTTGTTTTAGTTAGTTAGTTTTTAGCCATTGAATTAATTTACGGGAGGTTATCAACCGTTTATATGGATTAACATCAAACCTTTCAAAGTATTCTCGGACTAACACGACTTTCAAAGTTGTTTTAGTTGAGTCTATTAGTTAATTCTTAATCTTTTTATATCTCATTTTTAGGCTTAAAATTGTGGAATTCCAATTAATTATGAGGTTCTTCATTTAACAAAAACTTAGTTTTTGCTCTTTTTGTTTCTTACTAAACAGATTGTGCTGACTGAATCATTATTAAATACCTTAATAATTTTAAAAGTTAAAAATAAATTCATATAAATGCTTTAAATCCTGCTCACTTTAGAATTAGAATTATTTCCATCAAAAGTATAATCGTTAAGAATTTCTCGTTTATTGCTAGAATTATTGACAAATTTAAATGAAAGCTCAAGAGATTTTTAAAAACTATTAACATTTATTGTGATTTGTCTAAGAAAACTTTATGGATCTACAATTTCATTAGCTCTATACTCGAGTTGTTTTTAGATAAACTTATTTTAATCATAAAATATTAATTTTAAAAATAAACTTAAAGTTTAATAAGACTTTATTCAGTATCTTCTATATTAATGGCTTTTGCCTTATTTTTTGAACCCCAATATTTTTTCTTATTAATTGAATTGTTTAAACTATTGTTTGCTGAATTAGATGAAGATTTTAATCGCTAAAATTCTTGCAAGTTTTTGTTTTATCTATGACTTGTGAAATTTATGGGGTGATAATATATTATAGATTCTTATTATAATTTCACTTTTTTATGACTACTATAAAATTAGAGAGCACTCTCTTCAAAGTTTTTGACAGTTTCTAAGTAGGAGACAACTTTTGATTTAATTTAGATTAAATTACCTACTCTTTTTTTTCTTCAAATTCCATACTCATCTCGCTCTTAGATTCTTCAATACTACTTTCTGATTACTATTCATGCCTTTTAGTATTACAATATTATATTATACTATAAGAGTAAATCATAATATAAGAAAACGAATTATCTTTCTGGATTGATTTCGTATCTCCGGATTAATTTCAATGCTAAAAACTAACTTACAAACTAATATAAGTAAACCGAGTTATTTAAAATAATTTACTTTTTTAGTCTGAACCCGAGATAAATGATCCTTATTCATTTCTGATTATTTAAAAGATTTTCTAGGCATTTACCTTTGCGTGTATATTTTAGATTATTTTTTCTCACTTTTTTCTATCTTTAAATTATTAATGATTTCTTAATTTAGCTTTAAAGGGTTATTCAAATCAACTGAAAAATTTATGGAGAGTGTTGAATTGTAGTTTTACTGCAAAATATGATTATTTGAGCCAGAATACAAATTTTTAAGTAAATCATTTTAGTTTGATGAAGAATCTTGCTCATGTTATCTTAATAAGTTTTTGCTAAAAAAATATTTCATAATTACATAGAGATTTTCTAAGACATATCATTAAATGTACTATAAATAAATTTATCTGAAAGCTTTATTTGGATTTTTGATATCTAAAAAATGAGATTTAACCTATTCTTAGATTTATTCCTTCATATTATAATGGGAATTCTTCTAATTGTGTTTTGAGGGTGTCTACTTGATTTCAGTGTTTATAAAATATATCAAATTTTATATAAATACTATGGTTTCCACTTTGTGATTGCATTACTCTATTAGTATCCAGTATAAACTTCTTTAAATCTACTTTCTTTCTACTATACATATTAAAAATAATTATTCAATCATTAAGTTATAATATTCTCTACTTATGTTATCATCAAAGAAATCATCTTATTTCTTATGAATTTGCTGGTCCTCCTCTCTGGCTTTAAATATTAGAGATTCTAGGCCAGATGAAGACGACTCGTCATCTTAATTATCAGAGGAACTGTTCAATTATTTTTTGTACTTTTTTAGGTTCTTAGAACTTTGTTTCTTTTTCTTGGGTAAATCTTTTTTTTATTATTTATTAACAGAATGGTAAAAATAACAAACTACTTTAATGTATTATAAAAAAGCTTAAAATTCAAACAAATATTGTTTAATTCATAGTAATTTAATAATCTATACTGATATTAGATTTGCTATGAGACTATGGAGAAGGTCCACCAGACTCTGAAGAGCTTGAAGATGCGCTTTTTGACGACTCATACTTGACATCATTTTTCTTTTTATTATTTTTCTTAACATTTAACATATTAGAGTCATCAGAAGCGTAAGATGTTACAAACGAATCTACTCTTTCCACATTTTTACAATAAAATTCTGTAATTAAATTAAATAAATAAACATATGGATTTAATTATAGAATTAGAGGCTCCTTTATTTTTGTTAAGTGGAGTTTTTTAAGATTTATTTGTTTGCATTGTTTTTAGAGTTTTAAATGTTGCTGATCTTTTATACTATCTTCTGGTGTTCCCTTTCATTATAATTTTATTATTTGATTATTTTATTATATAATAGGGAATCAATGATTGGGTTTCTTATAAAATTTAATATCATAATGAAAGGGAACACCAGTCATCATTAAAGTAGTGTGCTCTAATCTTTTCATTTTCGCTTCTCTTATCATTTTCTTTAGATTATTTATTATTTAAAACTATCTAAATAATAGGCATTATCTATTTTTATCAAACCATTATAAAATAAAGATTCTACTCAAATTCCTTTGAAGCTTTGAGAAAAGCATAGTCTACTTTTAACATGTAAAGCATGACATGGGTCTAACTCATGGCGTGGCTATCGCGAGGATATTTGAATAAAGTATCACTTTCCCCGAAAATGTCTCCCTCGTCATATCTCTGGAAGCAATACCCTTTTTAAGAATAAAGTCTGATTGAGCCTTTGTAAATGAAATAAACTATAGATAAGGTATTATAAAGGAAGTAGAATCTTACTATAATAAAAATACTTTTAAAATTACTTAAAATTATAAAAGCAAATTGTAATGTCAGCTGGATCTCCTTTCTTGTAAATCAATTCATCCTTATCATATTTCATTTAAATTTAAAGATATATTGATAAAATTTGTTTGAGCTGAGGTAGTAGAAACCACAAAAAATCTTTGTCTTCCATCTCTCGAAAAAACTGAACTTTCTCAACAATTTTGCTATACAGAGATTGTAAAATTTCCTTTTTGAGATTTGATGGGAGAGATAGAAATAATTCAGCTTAGTCTTGTCTTAATATTGAATCCATAGTTAAGGATCTGAAATTTTTCTTAACGAATTCTGTTAGTTGGATCTAAGTCTGAATGGGAAACTTAAGTCTCTACCCCATTTCATCTATTCGTTTAGTTTTCCAAAGTAAATAGGCTTCCCCTATAACCTATTCAGATATCATAGAGGAATAATTTCCTACAACAAAAGAGTAGAAACCTACTCCTAAAAGCATCCATATTTAAGCCAAGATCATTTCTGGAACTGTTACAGCAGGGATATCTCCATATCCCAATGTTAGCACAGTCTGAGAGGACCAATAAAAAGAATATAGGTACTAATTAAACTCTTCTTCATCAATTAAATTTTTTCAATATACCCAGGTATCTGGCTCGAAGTCCTAGAATTTAACATTCTATAAAAATATTTATAAATTTTGATGTCATAAACCAGAAACAGCCAAAAATATGCGTTAGTATAACACATACAATTACTCCTTGAGCCATTCTAATTATAGCTTAGTGGAGATTCATGTATTTATCTATTTTTCTATAGTACCTATTTTACTTTAATGCTTTCATGTTCTTCATTATTTTTAATACCCTGACGATTCTAAAAAATCTAGGGAGCCTCATCAATCTCAACAGCTTAGAAATAAAGTTTAAATTTGAATTTAAATTATCTTAATTAAACAAATTATTTTTTTAGTAAACTTATTGTAGTTGTTATTTTGTCCTGCTGGTATAAGCAACTAAAATGGAAACCTATAAAATAAAGTTAAACTTATTCTTTGCTTTAAAATACTTACGAAGCTATGACATCAACAAAGAAAAAGGATTTGAGGTATTTCTTAGCAATAGTTTTCATGTTATAAGTAATTTTTCCATCATCCGCCTCTATTGCAGAGAAAAAAGTTATTATTATATCTATTGAAAATAGCGCATCAATTAGAATTTCAAGATACTCGGTCATGTCCTCTTCTCCATTATCTCTGAAAGCTAATTTATATGGCATTATTAAAGCAGTGTAGAGCAGCAGAATTATGTTAAGATATTACAAAAATTAATGAAATCATAATTAAACTTAAAAATTGTGAATTTAAATGTTGATGATATTCCAGATAACTCTAGCTCGATCCTCTGGCATTAAAATATGAGGAGGTATAATAGATTCCTCGTATATTTTATCAACATTTGACAGACCATACAGATAAAACCTACTGCGTACTTCATTAAAGAATGTTATTATATTTTAGCATGCTATTGCCTTCCTTATAGCTATATTCTTAAAATAATATTATACAGATGTAATTCCAGTATTTTAATTAATTCCAAAGAGCCTGGAGATGTATTTCTTATTTAAGGAATGTCTTTTATTAAAATATTTCTTAGTTTTACATACAATCATCGCTGCTAATATCTTCATAGCAAATTATTTAAGCATAAATCAAATAACAAGAACTTAAATTTTATTGAAATTTTTAATATCCTCACTGTTTTCAACTTATTTGTTAACCTTTTTCTCTTTTTATTTTATACATAGAAATCAATTTTCTTTTCTTATAAGCACCTGTTGCTTAATTTTATATTCTTATTTCTGTACTTTCTCTACTTATTTTTTATCATGTTTTTTTCTCCACTCTTGAGCTATGATTTATAATGAAATGGTGGATAGAGATAACAGATTAATAATATATAAAGCAGATGAGATTAAACTTAGAAATTTTGGTAGATATTATTTTAAAATTTGTTTGTTTTCTTGTCTTAAATTTATTCTATAAAATGAAAAAAGATGAATAGAATTAAGATTCTCTTGATTCTCTTTTTTTTGCACAAATAATAGTTTTAAATTGTTATTAAATTGAAATTATAAAATTTTTTCTCACATTTTCATATTTCTAATTGAAAATTTTTTTAATATGGTACTTATGTTTTTCTAGGATTTCTTTTTATTCAAATTTTATAGATAATAATTGTTTTACCTGTAAAATAATCATTTTTACTAGTTGAATATTAACATATTTCGCATTTATATAAAAAAATATGATTTATTACAATTGTTTTATAGCTGATTTCTTCATTAAATAAGGGCTTTAAACCTCTTCTTGCACGATAGGAGCGACTTTTATTTGCTATTTTTTTGTTTTAAATTTTTCATTCTTTTTTAGGGATGGTTGATATCTATTTAAAAATTAAATATAGTACATATTACTATCGGAAACATTATCTTTAAATTATTAAATAATTAAATATGGTTGAGTTTTGCTTTTCGTCATTTCAAACTTCACTAATGAATTATATAATAATTAAATCTAAACTTATTTTAATTTTTATCATAATCAGTGTCTATTTATGTAATTTACAAAATATTCTATTCTACAAGTTCTGTATATTAGGTCTGGATTTAAAAAAGAAAAGTCTAAATAAAAATTAAAAATAAGAATTATATAATATTATGTGTTCATGATAGACTAATTATTAAATTATTACTTTTCAGTAGCGCATTTCTTAAGGTATTAATTCCAAAGGTGTATTAATTAGTATATATTTGGATTTGTATGAGTAATAAAACAATTAATTTATATTAACAATAGCAATTGTCGCCTTATAACTCTTCATTTATTAATTTTAATTGATCAAAAATTTAAAAATAACTGTTTATAGTAATTTTTTATCATTTGCTTGATAATAAGCAATTGCTATTCGATCAAATCCAGTTTATTATCTACGTTGTCCTATCTTTACTGAATTATACTATTCTAAGATGATATACTTTACAAGTTTTCATTGTTTTACTATACTGACTGTGAAACCAGATCAAATAGTGTAAAAGTCTCAAATACATTCAAATTAAACTAAAACAATTAGAAAATCAATTTCACATAATAAGAAATTGATAAGATTGAGTTTTATAATTTTTAAATTATAAAAGTTTATATTTGTAATTCATAGCTATATGGCCCATATCTGCGTTTAATTGCACAATCCCTAGCATAGCTGGATCTCCAAAGAATTCAATTTAATAATACATTTATAAATTCAGAGATAATAAATATGTATACTCAATTTACTGTTCATTTTCAAAAGGATCTTGTTGTGATTTCTGATATAATTGCTGCATCTATTCTAAAGTTAAACCTAACTGCAAAGTACTGCTCGCATTAACTAAATTTACTTAATTAAATTAATAAAAGTTTTATCATAAAAATGCTTAAGAATTAAATATTTAAAAGTCATTAGTGATGGGGTTAGTATTAAAATCATTATTTATGTGAATAGATGTGTCTTACTCTAGCATGCTAATACTGTTGCTTAAACTTTGTGGAAAACTCATTAAATTATTAGCATCATTTGCCACTGTCTTTTCAATTTTAAGGTTTTTTATATTTGCATTCAAATAATAAATTTATAATTGAGTTCTTTTGTGTGAATTAAGGATAATGGTTATTTTAGGCAAGAGATTGCATGAAATTTGTATTAATAACGAATGATGCATCATTTTAGGAGGGATTTCTGGTTATTTATTGCTTCATTATATGAATATATAACTTATAAGGTTTAATATTAATTTTTTATTTTAATATGATTAATTGATTGTTGACACTGACTAATCCAATACTTAGACATAGGGATTGTTTTAATTTAACATAACAGAGCTTTGTTGGGCTTATGTGGCTGCACCACTTCCACCTAAATTACTAGAGTACTAAGTTTATAACATTTATAAAATTAAATTATTACTGTTATTATAAATGATATAATTCCTATTTAATTTGAGGACTATTTATATATATATATATATAGTACATATCCACTTTACAATTAATTCATGGTTTAAAAAAATCTAATAGTCTTAAAAATGATTAAGGCTTAATTAATTGAATTAATTGCAAAAATTAAATTCATCTATTTAAGTCTCTTAAAAATTATGTTTATTTAATTATTTAATAGGTGATATCCCTATAATTTAATCCACCTTTAATATACTTAAAACTATATTAAAAGATAAAAATTTCCAAATGTAATTAAATTAAAATGAATAACAAAAGTTTTGTACTTTGCAAGAGCAGCTGCTGAATTGTATCGCATTACCTCTTAATTCAAGTTTTTAGAAAATCTTCGCTTTATCTCTTCTAATATTGCGTATTTCATGCTTGGTTTTTCAGACTGCTGCTCAGATATTTTTTGAGATTAAAATGATTGAAGTTGGTTGGTTCTAACATTAACAGCATCTTCCGCTTGGTTATTAAAAATCACTAGAAAACTATGTTGAAATTGATATAAAATATTCAATAGGAGATCGTCTAAATTTAGAATGCCATCCTAGCGCTCCTATTCATTCTGAGATACACTTGATTTATCTCTAATCATTTAGCTAGAAATTTTTATTCATAGTAATAAACATATAATGGCAAATTACCAATGTACAAAAGTTTTAATGTATTAATAGAAGAAAGTTTGTCTTCTTAAACTAAGCTATTGACCATATCAGTAAAATTGCTCTTCTATTATTTTGGATCAATTACCTCAACATTTCTGCCCTTGTCGATGTTCAAGCGACTTATTTGTGAAGTATTTCCACTTAGATAGTGATTAATTTTTGATTAATCAATTTTCTGGCTTAATTTATGCTTGAAATTCTAATGGACTGCCATTGAAACTGCCTCTGAAATATAATAAATTTTAGATTACATACTTTCCAAATTATTAGTAATAACTAAAAGTGAATTTATAAGCTCATATAGTTATTTGCTAAATTAAATCGATTTAGAATAAATAAGTTTTTATATTATTATATTATATATTTTTTCATAGAAGAGGAAGATAGCTGTCTTATTTTAACAGTATTTTGAAATAATAATTAATTTCTTTAATTATTATGACTTGACTTAAAAGTGAAATTAAATTGAATAAAGACAAAATCTATTAAAATCACATCAAATTTATACATACTTGATAATTAAGATGAGTACAATTAATTCTAATTTGTAATAAATTTCCTATATTTTCTACGCTGATTCATTTATAATAATCTACTAAATACCATATATTAACTTTATTTCTGAAATTATTTGTGCTTTATAGCTATTATAGAGTGTTTAGCTCCAGTGTTTGATGAAGACGCTCTTTCAAGCACTAATTTTTAATTTTAGACTGATTATATCGGAGAGTAAAGTATTTATTTACTAGACTCTTTCTATTGATTAAGTCTCTCTATTAAGTTGCTTGTCATTGAAGGATCCAATATAAAAATAGCATAAATTTACCATGCTGCATATTCTCTAAACCGATAATGGAGATATAAACCTGTTTTGTCTTTGCATACTTTTAATTTAATCTATGAACAAAAAAAATGAATTTTTATTATACTTCCTAATGGTACTATTTTGCCTTGAGAAGTATTTTCTCTGAGAATCATAAAAGAGGGTCTTTAAGCTATTACTCTCACTGAACCTGTTCTCTATTTTTATAATTCTTCAGGCTTTCTTTTATCTGTGAGACTAAAATTAAAGAATATTTATACTGGTTTTCTTTTGCACAACTTGTAAAGTATTCACAGTTTTATCGTAATTGTGTTTCACTAATCTGATAGGTGTCAAATTTACTTAATAAAAATTGATGATATATAGTAATAGTTTAAAATTATATTAAATTGTTGTAGTTAATCTGTTGTTAGTTCTTTTTATTTGACAAATGATTTTTCTCATTAGAAGTATTGATTTTAACAAGCTTTTCTTGAATTATAATCTTAGGCATATTAATTCCTCTGAAATTGAAGCCTTATTCTATATCCTTATTCTACTGTATGTTATTTACCTAAGATTCCCCTTGACCATTTAAAGAAGCCCCCTCATTACTTAGCTTATTTGAGATCTCCCCAACATCTTCTATAGCTTTATCTTTAGTTTCCGTCATTCTCTCAATATCTTAATTTATTTGAAAAATTGAGAGCAATTAGATTGAGTCTTGCCGCAATGATTGAGAGTTCTAACTTGGATCTACATGACTCTGTGATAAAAAATTAAAATTTAAAAATATTGATTCCTGATCTATGTTTGATTAGACAATTTGGGATTTCACCACCTTCTTAGCAAACAATCAATAATGGATATTATATATTGCTATATTCTTCTATTATTTTCCTTTATATAATGATGGCTTAATTGGCTTTTTAGAGTTTCTATTGCTTTTAAGTTCTAATGCATGGTGAGAATTGCCCTTTTCTCTCAATTCTCCAGGTATCCTTAATTTTATACCATAATTTGATAATGTTTTAGATGATACAGATGAATCCGGCTGTACTAAGCTACTTCTATCTGTATGATTCTAATCTTATTTATTTCTTGAGCGCTGAGATGACATTCCTGTTTTTAAGTTCTTTTTTACTGCTAACCTGCTAGAAGCTTAAATGTAAAAATATTTGATATAAAATGTAAACTTTTGGAGTACTGATTTTTCTTGTGAACTTTGGAGACATTGTTTTATCTATATGCTCAAATTCATCGCTAAAATAGTTATTCTTAAATACCATTATTTTTGAAAAAAATAAGTTCATAAATGTATGATATAAAGTGACGGTTAAGCTGATCATGAGTGATTAACTTGATTAAATATAGCTTTAATGAATAAAAAATTATGCTGTTTGGAGTTGTTTCAAATTGAGATGTTTGGATGAATCACTATCTAGTTGTGTTATCTCTACATGCAAAACTTGAGAGAGTTAGATTTGAAAATTAAATTGTCAATAATTCTAATAGCAATATAATATTTTAATTTAAAATTAACAAAATTAACATATTCAAATCAATTATGCTCTATAAATATAACTCTTCATATAATTATTTGATTTATATTTAATTTAAGTTTATTGATATTCTAAAGAACTAGAAATTCTAAAATGTTAATAATTCATAAAAATATTATTACATTAATATATTTATGAGGCATCTTATTCCTTAAATGCTGAGGCTAACACTTTTCCAAGGATTGACTAAGGGCCCGATTTCTTCGATTTGATTTAGAAGTTGTTAAAATCAGCTTCAGATTCCAAACTTTAAACATGACTGCTTTTGTTACTAAAATTTTAAAGACCTCAATTATGACTTACGTTGATGCCTGTTTAGATTTTTTACTAAATGTCTCATGAGTTCTTTGCTTAATTATGGATCCAAGCTGCAACGTGTTTATTTTCTATATATTTTAATAGTTGTAATTTGGGTCCAGAGTATTCGGATTATGAATAAAGCCTGAGTCTTCTTATTGGCGATCTATGCTTTACTTTAAAGGTTTAGTTTCTAACTAAGCAGCAGATTGCTTTCCAGCTGGTTTTTTAGTGTTAGATTTGTACTCCTCTATAATTGAGAGCTTTCTTTTTTGAAAACGATTGCTGACATCTTTACTACCTTGTCGATTTAATTCGACTGGCAAATTTAGCTTATCGTTTCGTATCTTTGGTGGGAGAAGAGAGCTTTAGGATCTTAAGGTGTCTGACAATTTGACAGTCCCTTCGCTGTTCTTTGATTACATTCCATCAATTTTTTCCTTTATAGAAACTTCAACTGCTGCCTACTATGGATTCAAAGTAAGAGTACTAGATATATTTGCATTGCTCAGTTTTCTAAAAATATTCCCTTTATTTCTCATTATGTTTGACCCCAAATTTACATTTAACAACTATGAATTTTCATTTTAAAAGAACTTATTCTCTTGGCCTTCTTAAAATTAAATGTCTTTATCTGGTGTATTAATGATGCTCAATTGATTATTTCTATTCAAATCTTGCATTTACTGCAACTAATCCATTTAATCAGCTTTTCTCTTTAAAATTCTCTCATAAGCAGTTCTATGCTTGTCAATCTTTTGATCATCGCTCCCCTTAAACAAAGAAGATACTATAGTCTTTTTGAAGTTTCCTAAAATTCCATCGTCTTTTTGAGAATTCAAATTTTCATTAGTTGTCTTATCATCTTCCGTTATATCTTAGTCATCTGGATAATTAATTGATGATTGAAACTTTTTCTTAACTCTTAAGACCTTCTGCTTCTTTGCAATTCTGTTAAATTTTAATAATGTCATACATTTGTGCTATTTGTAAATGCTATATTTTAAAATGTTAGCCTGCTAAATCAATCTGAGATGTTAGTTACGCTTTTTCCTAGCATCAAAAATCATCTCCATAAAATTCTTTTCTTAATTTTCAAAAGTTCTTTCAAACATTTAATCAACTTTAAGCACCATTAGCTTTAAATGAGTCATTGCGATTAAAAACCCCAAATCCCCTTAATGAGTTTTATATGTGTTTTGATTGATATGGATAATGTTGGGGATTAAGGTTTCTCTAGAGTTGATTGAAATTTTATTTACTAATTTCATTGAATTTTTATTTTTTTGTTTTTCAGCATTTTTATGTTATTCTTTGTTGTAAAACTATGGACGCCTAAAAAATTGATATTTTCAACAATCATAAATGAAGTTTAATAAAATAATTAATTCTCGTTATGGTTTGTTTAATTTAATCAAAATAATTAAATTTCTTTAAAATTTCAAATTCCATATTTGAAGTTGATTATTTTCATAATTTATATACTCCCTATGTAGTTTTTTTTATTTGGGAGGTCCTTCGAATTATGTTTTAACTTAATTAGGAGTATAAAAATTATTTTATTTTAAAATTTAATTGCTCCCTAAATTGTTTTTGTACTTAATTATTACTTCCTAATTTAATTTAAACTATATTAGGAGATCCTCCTAATTAAATTATTTATTAATTAGGTGCTTTTTTATGGAACTTAATATCAAAATTGTAAATCCATTTCTTAAACTTGTTTACAATTTCAATAAAATTCTCTATGATAGAAATTTAAATTTACCTCCTATAAGATACCTATATTAAATAGGTGCTATATTAATAAGTGATTCTAGAAATACATTTTTTTAAGAATGACATTCATTTCTGGTCGTTTTACTTCAAACTAATGGATAAAATGTATAAATAATTATCTTAAAAATTTCACATTTCTCTTATATTTATAATCAAAACCCCAAAACCCTTTTAGTAGTTTGATTGAGTTTTTGATTGATAAAAGTAGACTATTAGTGCATACTTTATTAGGGTTTTAATAGGGTTTATGTAGGGGTTTAATGTTTAAATATTAGTATTTTAAGTGAGTATATACGAGGTTTGGGGTCAGTTTATGACAGTGAGTATATAGATTTATTGTTTAAGTTGCGATATGGATGTGATGAATATAGTGAATAACTCAAGCCTGTTCTAAATTATAAGTCTATAGCAAGGCTACTCCATAAATCTCCAGCAACTGTGAGGTCTCACTGTCTATTAGCATTGAATTTAAAGAGATAGCATCTTAATTCTAAGCCTAAGAGACCCTTAAAATTTTAGCAGCATCATATCGATTATCTAATTAATGATAAGACTCTTAAATACTGGGCTCACTTCTCTCTGGCCTAGAGAGCTGTGATGTTTCATCGCCAATTTCCTGAGCTTCATATCTCTGCTTAATCTATAGCAAACATATATAAAAAGAACGGTATATCTTACAAGACAGTCAATCGCATTAAGAGAGTGATTGACTTTAATGTTCCATTTTATAAGGATAATTTAAATTATATATTCGATTAAATGCAGAGGTCTTAAGAGCATAATATAAAGTTCATACACGCTGATGAAGCTGTATTTACATTCAATACATTTATATCAAGGTCTTGGTACAAGAGGTATAGTAATATAGAAGTTTATGACTAAAAGGTTAAGATATAAACTCATGCAATCCTTGGTGGAATCAGTGAAGATAGTGGCCTCGAGACTTATGTTATCCACCCTGGCTCTATAAAGACTGAATAATATATTAAGTTCTTACAATATCTCAGAGACAAATACGCTGACTAAGAGATTATTCTGTTCGTTGATAACTTATCAGTTCATATAACTAAAGACTCAAGAAAGGAATATGAAAGGCTAAACATAACACCTGTATTTAATGTTCCTTACAGCCCTTAGTTCAATGGAATTGAATTATATTGGGGGTTATTGAAAGGTCATTATAAGAAATAGCTGCTCTACCATCTGATGCATGATTCAAAGATAGATACAGTAGATTTTATTAAGAGTGCTGCTAAGAGAGTCAGCGATGAGAAAGCTAAAGTATGCGCAAGAGAAGGGAGATTTTGTGT
>ARYC01002776.1:0-64006 GCA_000711775.1 Oxytricha trifallax | reverse complement strand
AGGGTTTTTTTATCATATTTTCAACAATCAGATAAACACAGTCTCATTCAATGGATATCTAGTTATATACTATATGGTATATGCACATGATATTGAGTCAAGTTGACCTGGGCAAACTTTTGATTTCTGACAATAGTAAATACTTTTCATGAATTAACAATGTTTCCTTGCTGAGTTCTCGTCTTATTTAGTTTCTTAATGATGAAAATATGACACTTTTTGGGAATTTCATATCACTAATTTTATGTGTATCTATGCTTATATAAAATATTCTTGATTTTCGAATAATTAACTATGAAGCAGGAGCTTTTGGAGGATAGGAGTGTTGATATGGAATTTGAAAAGATGTTAAATCAAGGGTTTGGGGGCCACCTCTTGAGGCAAGGTCACATCAAATTTTAGGAATATAAATTTTATTTAAATTTTTGCAATTATTTGACTGCCATTTTATATCATTTCCTAGCTGTCAGAAGGCCTTCCTCTGAGAGATAAAAGTCACAAGATACCTAAAAATAATGAAGAGATTCCGAGGTCTATCATAGTAACATTTGTTTTCATAAGAAAAACACATTTGAATAAGGAATAGATCTATTGAAGAAGGCTTCAAGGATTATTATGATTTTATTGCATAAAAATATTTTATTTTATGTGCTTTTTTGTATGAAAGCCTCTAAAGATGTTGTCGTTCGATGCTCTGGGTCGTGGAACCATATTTAAGCGTGTTAATTAAGGCTTAAGAGCGAAAACCTTTGAAAACCTCGCGACTATACTCTCAAGATCAATGAGCAGAAGCACTTTTCTCAATAAGGGTTTTTTTATCATAATTTTCACAATCACATAAACACAGTCTCATTCAAGGGATATCTAGTAATATACATATGGTATATGCACTTGATATTGAGCCAAGTTGACCTGGGCAAAGATTTGATTTCTGACAATAGTAAATACTTTTCATGAATTAGAAATGTTTCCTTCCTGATATCTCGTCTTATTAAATCTCTTAATGATGAAAATACGACACTTTTTGGGAATTTCATATCACTCATTTTATGTGTATCAATGCTTATATTAAATATTCTTGATTTTTGAATAATTTACTATGAATTAGGAGCTTATAACAAATAGAAGTGTTGATATGGAATTTGAAAAGAAGTTAAATCAAGGGTTTGGGGGCCATCTCATGAGGGAAGGTCACATCATATTTTTGGGATATAAATTTTATATAAAATTTTGCAATTATTTGACTGCCATTTTTATATCATTTCCTAGCTGTCAGAAGGCCTTCCTCTGAGAGATAAAAGTCACAAGATACCTAAAAATAATGAAGAGATTCCGAGGTCTATCATAGTAACATTTGTTTTCATAAGAAAAACACATTTGAATAAGGAATAGATCTATTGAAGAAGGCTTCAAGGATTATTATGATTTTATTGCATAAAAATATTTTATTTTATGTGCTTTTTTGTATGAAAGCCTCTAAAGATGTTGTCGTTCGATGCTCTGGGTCGTGGAACCATATTTAAGCGTGTTAATTAAGGCTTAAGAGCGAAAACCTTTGAAAACCTCGCGACTATACTCTCAAGATCAATGAGCAGAAGCACTTTTCTCAATAAGGGTTTTTTTATCATAATTTTCACAATCACATAAACACAGTCTCATTCAAGGGATATCTAGTAATATACTATAATGGTATATGCACTTGATATTGAGCCAAGTTGACCTGGGCAAAGATTTGATTTCTGACAATAGTAAATACTTTTCATGAATTAGAAATGTTTCCTTCCTGATATCTCGTCTTATTAAATCTCTTAATGATGAAAATACGACACTTTTTGGGAATTTCATATCACTCATTTTATGTGTATCAATGCTTATATTAAATATTCTTGATTTTTGAATAATTTACTATGAATTAGGAGCTTATAACGAATAGGTGTGTTGATATGGAATTTAAAAAGAAGTTAAATCAAGGGTTAGGGGGCCAACTCTAGAGGCAAGGTCACATCAAATTTTTGTTTGGGATATAAATTTTATATAAAGTTTTGCAATTATTTGACTGCCATTTTTATATCATTTCCTAGCTGTCAGAAGGCCTTCCTCTGAGAGATAAAAGTCACAAGATACCTAAAAATAATGAAGAGATTCCGAGGTCTATCATAGTAACATTTGTTTTCATAAGAAAAACACATTTGAATAAGGAATAGATCTATTGAAGAAGGCTTCAAGGATTATTATGATTTTATTGCATAAAAATATTTTATTTTATGTGCTTTTTTGAATGAAAGTCCATCCCCCCCCTCCCCCCCCCCCCCCCTCCCTCTCTAAAGATGTTGTCGTTCGATGCTCTGGGTCGTGGAACCATATTTAAGCGTGTTAATTAAGGCTTAAGAGCGAAAACCTTTGAAAACCTCGCGACTATACTCTCAAGATCAATGAGCAGAAGCACTTTTCTCAATAAGGGTTTTTTTATCATAATTTTCACAATCACATAAACACAGTCTCATTCAAGGGATATCTAGTAATATACTATATGGTATATGCACTTGATATTGAGCCAAGTTGACCTGGGCAAAGATTTGATTTCTGACAATAGTAAATACTTTTCATGAATTAGAAATGTTTCCTTCCTGATATCTCGTCTTATTAAATCTCTTAATGATGAAAATACGACACTTTTTGGGAATTTCATATCACTCATTTTATGTGTATCAATGCTTATATTAAATATTCTTGATTTTTGAATAATTTACTATGAATTAGGAGCTTATGGAAAATAGATGTGTTGATATGGAATTTGAAAAGAATTTAAATCAAGGGTTTGGGGGCCACTTCATGAGGTAAGGTCACATCAAAATTTTGGAATATAAATTTTATATAAAATTTTTCAATTAATTTATAGGCATTTTTTCATCATTTCCTAGCTGTCAGAAGGCCTTCCTCTGAGAGATAAAAGTCACAAGATACCTAAAAATAATGAAGAGATTCCGAGGTCTATCATAGTAACATTTGTTTTCATAAGAAAAACACATTTGAATAAGGAATAGATCTATTGAAGAAGGCTTCAAGGATTATTATGATTTTATTGCATAAAAATATTTTATTTTATGTGCTTTTTTGTATGAAAGCCTCTAAAGATGTTGTCGTTCGATGCTCTGGGTCGTGGAACCATATTTAAGCGTGTTAATTAAGGCTTAAGAGCGAAAACCTTTGAAAACCTCGCGACTATAGTTCAATGTGAATGAGCAGAAGCACTTTTTTCAATTAGGGTTTTTTTATCATATTTTCACAATCACATAAACACAGTCTCATTCAATGGATATCTAGTTATATACTATATGGTATATGCACTTGATATTGAGCCAAGTTGACCTGGGCAAAGATTTGATTTCTGACAATAGTAAATACTTTTCATGAATTAGAAATGTTTCCTTCCTGATATCTCGTCTTATTAAATCTCTTAATGATGAAAATACGACACTTTTTGGGAATTTCATATCACTCATTTTATGTGTATCAATGCTTATATTAAATATTCTTGATTTTTGAATAATTTACTATGAATTAGGAGCTTATAACGAATAGAAGTGTTGATATGGAATTTGAAAAGAAGTTAAATCAAGGGTTTGGGGGCCACCTCTTGAGGCAAGGTCACATCAAATTTTTGGGATATAAATTTTATATAAATTTTTGCAATTATTTGACTGCCATTTTTACATCATTTCCTAGCTGTCTGAAGGCCTTCCTCTGAGAGATAAAAGTCACAAGATACCTAAAAATAATGAAGAGATTCCGAGGTCTATCATAGTAACATTTGTTTTCATAAGAAAAACACATTTGAATAAGGAATAGATCTATTGAAGAAGGCTTCAAGGATTATTATGATTTTATTGCATAAAAATATTTTATTTTATGTGCTTTTTTGTATGAAAGCCTCTAAAGATGTTGTCGTTCGATGCTCTGGGTCGTGGAACCATATTTAAGCGTGTTAATTAAGGCTTAAGAGCGAAAACCTTTGAAAACCTCGCGACTATACTCTCAAGATCAATGAGCAGAAGCACTTTTCTCAATAAGGGTTTTTTTATCATAATTTTCACAATCACATAAACACAGTCTCATTCAAGGGATATCTAGTAATATACTATATGGTATATGCACTTGATATTGAGCCAAGTTGACCTGGGCAAAGATTTGATTTCTGACAATAGTAAATACTTTTCATGAATTAGAAATGTTTCCTTCCTGATATCTCGTCTTATTAAATCTCTTAATGATGAAAATACGACACTTTTTGGGAATTTCATATCACTCATTTTATGTGTATCAATGCTTATATTAAATATTCTTGATTTTTGAATAATTTACTATGAATTAGGAGCTTATAACAAATAGAAGTGTTGATATGGAATTTGAAAAGAAGTTAAATCAAGGGTTTGGGGGCCATCTCATGAGGGAAGGTCACATCATATTTTTGGGATATAAATTTTATATAAAATTTTGCAATTATTTGACCTCCATTTTTACATCATTTCTTTACTGCCTGAAGGCCTTCCTCTGAGAGATAAAAATCACAAGATACCTAAAAATAATGAAGAGATTCCGAGGTCTATGCAGGTAACATTTGTTTTCATAAGAAAAACAAATTTGAATGAAGAATAGATCTATTGAAGAAGGCTTCAAGGATTATTATGATTTTTTTGCATAAAAATATTTTATTTTATGTGCTTTTTGGTATGAAAGCCTCTAAAGATGTTGTCGTTCGATGCTCTAGGTCGTGGAACCATATTTAAACGTGTTAATTAAGGCTTAAGAGCGAAAACCTTTGAAAACCTCGCGACTATACCCTCAAGATAAATGGGAATGAGCAGAAGCATTTTTCTCGATTAGTGTTTTTTAATCACATAGGCATGTCCATTTTTACAATAATTTGTTGAGATTGGGAAATGACAAAAGAGTCAACATTTGGATGGAGCTCGAACCATTAGGATCTGGATCGCCTAATTAACATAATTTTGAAGATGAAAAGAAATTGAGGTATTAAAGTCGCGAGCATCACCTCATTTCTTATGAATAGTTATTTAGATCAAAAGATAAAAGGACATTAATTGAAGCAAGTTACTAACTGCTTTGTCTCTGACTTCAATATTTACTCATAAATTGTATATTTATTTATTCTAAATTTTCAACAGCATTATTTTCCATGAGAGAAGCTACATGTGTCTGATTATATTTTGGGAGGGGAACACGATTACAATAGTTTTGGACACTTTTCGATTAATAATTTGGCTTGGAAATAATACCGTTTACAAAGAATTAAAAAAAATACATATTATTAATTTATACAATTTTAAGAAAAATAAATTGGCTTGGAAAAAATGCCGTTTATAAATAATTAAATAAAATACATATTATTAATTAATACAATTATAAGTAAAATATTGTGAAAATTAGGATGATTGAAAAATGAAAATTTAATGAATTATGTTAATTACTTTGCAAAATAATCAGCTGGAAAGTCTCTTTATCATGTGTGAGAATTCTTCGAACAACATCTTACTGCTTCCCATAATTTGAATTACTCACAGCTTTGTCTCAGACCTTCAATATTTACTCATAAATTGTATATTTATTTATTCTTAATTTTATACAGCATTATTTTCCATGAGAGAAGCTACATGTGTCTGATTATATTTTGGGTGGGTAACACGATTATAATAGTTTTGGACACTTTTCGATAAGACATCATGGTGATCTCAAATACAATCTCTTGAAGCTATGTTCATAAATCAAACATTAAGCTTAAACTTGGTTTTGTATAAAATCACTTCGACCTGTCAAGGACCTCTAAAAACAACTCTTAGACTCTCTATTCTTGCTTTGGACAAATAACCTTTATTTTAATGATAAACTTATGTAATAGACGATGACTTTATTGAGATTTTATTGTGTGAGTGGAAATACCGAAATTTATAATTTATATTTATATATGAAATTAATATATTCTGTTGGCACTCTTCAAAACTTATAATCGTGTTTTTAAAATTTTCCTGAGAGTTGCCTTCTATCATTTTAGAGAAGATTTGCTTGAAGCTTTTGTAGTTATAGACTTTCCATTTTACGTGAATACGAAATCAGATTGAAGAAATCCCTTTTCATTAAAAAGATAGGATCTGAAGAATTCAAGTGCCGCTCTTTTCCTAAGCTTGTTTAAGACAAATTGTATTGTTTAATCACTTTGAGCCCTTCCATGATTTTTAAGTGTGCTAAATTATATGAATCATGTTAGTTGAGGACTGGTTAGACAGTTACTTTATTAAGGTTCTTTGTGTTACTGAATGTAATTCAAATTTCTTTTTTATTTTGTAAATTTATATATTTATTTAGAGTATATTTTGCACGCCATAATTTTTATGAGAGATAATTAATGTTTCTAGACTATATTTTTTGTGGAGAACACTAATACAATAGTTTTGGACACTTTTTGACAAGGAATCATGGAGATATGACCAAGGCATGCCAATTTAAACAATAATTTGTGGTCATAGTGAAATCTTCAAAGAGTCAACTCATGGATAGAGCCCGAACCATCAGGATCTGAATATTCTTATTAACTTACTTTAGGAGATGAGAGGAAATTCATGTACCAAAGTCGCGAGCATCCACTAATTTCACATGAAAAGTAATGGGGGGGGGGAAGTTTCCTGACCCAAAAGGTAGTTTCCTGCCCCAACATAACATTTTATGTTTTTTGCAATAATTTTATTAGAAATAAATAAATTTCAATTTAAATTACCATAACCATGTACTAAACAACTTTTATTAATTTATAATTTTCAAGGTACATAATTATTCTTTATCAAATTATATATTATAAACAAGGCTAAATAATTTGTTTTTTATTTAAAATTTATGTGATTTTCATTGAAATATGTATTCATTATCAAGGTAGAAATGATATTTGAAGCTAAATTAATATATAACTATATCATAATTGATGATAGAGATTCTTTTAAAATTATAAAAATTCCATGTTTTTATGTATGGGGCAAGAAACTTACGAAGGGGCAGGAAACTACCTTTTTGGGGGCAGGAAACTACCTTTTTTGGGGCAGGAAACTTCCCCCCTTGGGTGCATATAAAATTTTGGGGCAGGAAACTTCCCCCCCCCAAAAGTAATTTAGATCTTTAGATAATAATTCATTTGTTAAATAGAAATGAGGAGTAAAGAAATTCAATCCGAAGTTCTAATAAAAAAGATCGATGTTGAGGAAGAGAAAATAGAAATTAAAGAATTACAATTATATAAATAATTTGAGAAGAACTTCACTTTTAAATCTCCTCTTAAGTGTCATATCTAAGAGTAGCATTTAGCAAAAAATTATAAAATATTGTAAGTCTTAAAAAGTTAATTAAGTTGATTATTCAGAGCTTATTAATAAAAATAATTAAATTAGTTATTTAATTATAAACAAACGATAGCAAAATTACATAAGGAGTGTAAGTATAGTAGGATAAACCATAGAGCGGGCTGATACTATACTCTACAAGATGAATTAGTCTTTACACAAAGTGATTAGCAATGATAAATTCAGCATTAGGGACAAGATAAAAGATAAAATGAAAGATATGCTGAGTAGATAATCATTAAGCCTAGCCATAAAGCGGCCATAAAATAGACTAAAATGTAAGTTGGATAGGAGTAATAAAGTTTAGAAAGTTGCCTCATGATGCCAAAGTACTGTTTGAATAAAAATTAAAAATAACACACGTCTTATTTACACTAATTTATATTACATTAAATATTAAACCCCTACATAAACTCTATTAAAACATAAATATAGAATGTACTAATATAGTCTCCTTTTTATCAATCAAATAACTTTAGGGGTTTGAATGTCTCAAGGTGAAGTAAGGATTTTTTCGAAGTGGATTTATCTTTTACAGAAACTTAAGTAGAATAATTCATATCACTTAATGATTGAATAAGATTCAAATTTAAAATGCCAAATATAGGATAATTACAAGTTGTTTCTTAAAACAACTTCATTGATACTTATAACTAGTATATTTATTGTTTTTTTGTTCTATAATAATTGGTGCTGTATTTGATAATCGTGTCTTATTCTGTGCTAAGATTTCCATTTTTGACGTAAAGCTCTTGTACTTTCTTGAAACTAAAACTATTATAACAATATATTATGCTTAGCTTCTCATAATGTTTGACACTTTACTATGAAACGAGATAGCTTAATAGAATAAGTAAGCTGACAAGTTAAGAGTTTCATTTACATTTCGCACCTCTTGCTTACTAATTATCCAGTAAGATATATCTGAGCAATCGTTTGAATATAATGGCATGACGAGTGAAGAGATTGCTAGGATGGAGATTGAGAATTATCCTTCAATTTAAATTACTATGAAATTGAACAGACATCATCAATGGATACTGATTGAGATTGTATCGAATCTAAGTATTCTCTTTCATTTGTTATTACTTTCTCTCTCTATCTATATCAGGAGTTAAGCAGTTTGTTATTACTAATGGTATTTCGCGGGCTTAATTAGGTTTAGCTCTTATAGTATTTGAAATATTTATGCTACTTTTCTATTCTGCTTGCTTTGTTTAATCATTAAAACTTTGATTATTGGCAATTAATATGAAAAAATACAAGATATTGGTGATTCAGTTACTTATAGAAAGGATTATCATTATTACTTAAATATATTTAGGAAATTTTGAAAATAAATTAATATCAATAATATTATATAATATTAATACCACTAATTTACAAAGCATTGTATGCTAATTTGATGATAAATATTTAAGTTTTTATCTTGGATTATAACTGTTAATCTATTATAATAATTATTTTAATATTAAAATTTATTTGTTATTATTAATAAATTTTTTAATAATACTTTGGTATCAATTTTTAAAAGTAAGTATAACATAGATTATATTTTTATTAAATAATTATTTTAATATATAATAAGTTCTATGAATCACTCTCACTGTTCTATCCATCTTCTTTATCATTATCTTCAAAATTATCAATCGTAGAGACTGCCAATTCTGCCATTCTTTCGTCCTGAAATCTATTACAGAGGTAGCTTGCAGGTTGTAATGTTATGTAATGAAATTTAAATTACTTTGTTTTTTAACCTTTCTTCATCTCACATATTGCAATCCTTTCCATGAAGCTTCACTGTCTAGTTGACTCATCCCCAAATGTCAGGTCGTTGGTTGTAATAAAATCATTTGTTCTTGAATCCTATTGTAGTGATTCCGTTTTTAACATTTAAAGGATACTCATTTCTAATCATGATATTTTTCATTCTTACAAGACTCTTATTGTTCCCAAATAAAAGTGAGTGGTTCATTTAATCTTTTGATCCAAATCTATATTTTCTACTTAAAAAAATGAGATAAATTATCCTCTAAAATGTAGCAAATGAAGATCTATATTATCTTTTCAGTGAAAGTTGCTTTCAAATATTTTTTTAGCAACAATCCAAACGCTGTTTAACATAAAATCTTTCTTTCTCAAGAGAATCAAAAGCGAGGCATCAATGAATTCATCAAAACCCTTTCTATAAATATCATCCATTTTTAGAGTGATTTAATTAATACACATTTGGGATTTTTAGTAAGAATTACTAAAGTAATCTTATTAATTGGATGTACTCTAACTGTAGGAGTCATATATCTTTAATCAAATGAGCATGAAGTTTTAATTTATTTTCTGTATATCGAATCTTTATTAAATCGTCTATTGAGGAATTGTCCTTATATTAGAATTGCTCAACTCTTAAACACCCCCACAAATGAAATCTGCAAATGACTTTCTAAGTAGTAAATCACTTTTATATTTATATGTATATTTCCTACTGACTCTTAATATGATTTATAAGCTGGAGTCTTGCGGGTAAACAAATTTTACTGCTTAAAATCACATAAATTAAAATAGATTCTAATCCTCTTGTATTTGCTGCTGTAAATTTGAGTTTCGTTAAATTCTGTGTATTTATTAGAAGTAAAAGATATTTATTTTCAATATAATTTTTTTTAATTCTGTGTTGATCACTATAAGGAGAGTTTAATCCTTTCAACTAAAATATATATGAATTTAAGAAAGGACTGGTTATGCGGCTTTTATTAGATCTAACTCAATGCTTTACCAATTTGTAAATATCTCATTATAAATTTTAATCTAAAAAACGAACTCAATTTTAATATTGATATTAGTAATTTCTAAAATTTATTATGAAATAATAGTTTTAGACACTCATTATAGCTGATTATACTTTAAAATATAAAAAATAATATTTTTTATACTCTAAGATTTGAAACCAAAGTCTAATTATCTAAAATATATTATTAATTTAATTTATTAGACGACAATTAGAATTAGGTATAGAAGACTAAATATTTATAGTCTTAAATATTCCATATATTAGAGTCAGTTAATATCATAAAATTTTTTATTTTAATTTATTTACATGATTTCATTATTTAAATTCAATTTAGTATTAATATAGAATTCATTTTTAAGCTATCTAATTCAGAAAACAGCTAAACATGAAGGAATTTAAAAACATATTGAAATTTTCATATTAGAGTATTAACTTGAATGAACCATATTATTCAAAAAGGTTATAGTGGTATTTGCCGGCTTGTTGAAGTAAGACCTCCTATTTTATAAAATATGAGATAGCAAGTTACACTTTATCGACATTTTGGATTAAAACTCCAGGAAGTTCTTTAATTATTATTGCATAAGCTGTAATTGATATAATTATCCAGGGTGCCTGAACCACAACTTAGGATGGCAAGCCTCATTTGTAGTTGTTTAAACTCCTTCATTAAACTAAAAAACCTCTACAGTTGAGAAGAATCCTTATATTGAAATCGCAATGGCGGAGAAATACAAATCATGTGAGAATATTCTGGGGTGATCATCGCGTATCAGCAAGTTTTCATTGAGCAATGTCTGGGCAGATTATTTAAGTACCACCTACCTGCTCAGTAAAGAATAATAATTTATAAAATGAAACAGATCAATTTAAATTATTAATTATAAGTTAAAATAATATAAAGATTAAAATGATGACGAAAGGAATATATTATGTAAGCTACTATTTCTCAATCATTATAAATATATCAAAACTCTTTCAGCAATATAACTGAGTAGTTGCGTAGAAAGACGAGTACTTCGAGAAAGCAGAGAAAGACACAGCAGACAAGAATTAATTTATGCTGATAAAGATATTTATGCTAGATGAATGACAAAATTTTTCACTCTTTTCTATTTTCTATATTTATTTTAACTCTAATATCTTCCAAAAGTTTATCATAAATGCTTCAACTATAAGCTGACTTCCAAGTGTCAACCTCGTGAAGGATATAGAAATCCTGCTCAGGCCATTCATCAATCATCTAATAAGACTCAAGACGAGATACACCTGCAATAATTCAATTCGTTGTAGCTCATTTAGCAATAGATGAATTCCTGCTCGATTACAGGCAAGGCTCCAGAGACTAGCTCAACTGCAATTAAGCTCAGCTTTGGATGTCTTATAGGTGTCTTCTAACACTATTTAGTTGATGCTATCAAGCATTCGAGCTCTTATGATGTCTGACTTTGGTAAGTTTTCTAGGAATATTGGAAAGAATTGATTAATCTTAAATTAAATTAAATTAAATTATTTGTATTTCTATTATTGTAATTATAATTAATGTAAAAAAAATAAATCTCGTATAACTTCACTATTAGACAGATTGACAGTATCAATCTCAACACTTGCTACTATATTTAAAAGAGCTATCGAAAATTAGACTACTTTTTCACGATTTGGATCAGTTTGAATTAGAAACTCGATAGTAAAAACCCTCAATAATTAATGTAATTTTAATCACTTAATTCAATTAAAAGTATTATTAAAAAATTATAAAAGTTTACCTGTTAAAACAATTAAATTAAATAACATTAGTAATTTAAATTCAAAAAGTAAAGAAAAAGAGTCTACTAACAGCAACAGAGCTCATGATGACAATCCACGCCAGACTTATCAAGAACTTCATGTTCCAAAAGAAGATCAGGATAAATATATTTCTCCCACCCTCTGAAGATATCATTGATTAGATGAAGACCCCAATTAGGAGATACAAAGGCATTGCGATGGCATGTCACTGATTTGCTAGCATCACCCCCACATTTATATTAAAGCTACTTTAGTATTTGATGGAGAAAAAATATATGAAGTTTATTATCAGCAATAACAACAACTATCCTCGCGTTAACTTCAATGTCCAGAAAAGATTCCTTACACAAACATTCCATTACTAACTTCGATTAGCTCTTTTGAGAGATATCATTTCCTGTTTATTAAGATAAATGAAAACAACAAAGAAGATAAGAACTTTATTTAAGACTTTCTGAAAATTAAAATTTATATATCTATATAAATTAGATATCTCAAACTCCTCATTATTTATGCTAATGGAATTTAATTTGGTGCTTGTGTATTAATTTTAAAATGATTAATCGAGCATGGTGCGGAGGCTATTCTGTCCAGTAAATGAATCTTTTGCACCTGGACTTTGGATTAAGATTGAGTAGATGCCCAAAAATTAAAGCATGAAATTCTCTGCCGGTTTAAGCTCCAGTTTCAAGTTCCGAACAGCATTAATTAATAATAATAATATAAATAAAATACTAAACAATAGGAGATTTATTTTCTTACGAAATGCAAAACTGTAATGAATTTAATATAACTAAATATAATTAGATATAAAAAAGATGAAAATTTATTGAAAAAGTAAATAAAGCATTTTAGGTTTGACAATTTAAAAATGAATAACTTAAAACTTTATAAGTAATTTATAAATCATCATTCTTAAATTAATTCTCTTTAAGTAAAATCAGATAGGTTGACTGTAAATTGAAATTATGTCGATTAATCTGTAAATTTGTTTGATTTTTTTTATAATTATGATTAGTATAATAGCTTGCGCAAAGTGTAAATGCTAAAACTATAAAGGCTTGTTAAACTTTATTTATAAGCATAATTATCATAATACTGGTATGATTTAAGTAAATTATAGCAAATATTTTATGAGATTATTGACTTACTTTTGATATTTTTGCGAGAGAAGCTTGGATTAGAAATTTCATTTATAGAGTATTTGGAAATGTATAAACCCATTTTATCTTTAATCTTTTAATATGATTATTTGTTCTGTTAATTTGTAAATTTAAACAACTTTTAATTTTGAATTATATATAATAAATAATAAGTGATTAATCAGTATATTATTATATTCTGACAAAGACATCCCTTCCCCCCTATATAATAAATTTTCTCACTTTTATCAAAATTAAAATTTATGTTTTGAATCATGCTCTATCTTAAGTTCTCATTCTTTAGACACAATTACAAATATCAATAAAAAATCTTGCCTGTGGGTAGCTATCATTACCCTTTAAACCTTCTAATCATTAAGAATCAAAGATTAATGTTAACTATATTTATGAATTTCATTTTTAATACCATATTTACTTTAATTTTTAACCATTAAATTTAATATTATTTAATTTAAAAAGATAAAACTATTGATAAATATTGAATTAGCGAGCATTCATTGATATTTAATGATTATTTAGAACATTTTGTATTACTTTTAATTAAATATGTTGTATAATAGTTTAGGCAAGTAGTTTCTTTGGTAGAAGTTTGCAAGAGGTTATACTGTGAAGTTGATTCATGCTGATGAAGATGTGCTTGGCAATTTCTTATATAATACCAGTTTTGTATACTTTTTTCAATCTTAAAATAATATATAATTTTAATATTCAAGAAATTTATTGAATATAGGTATATATTAAGAGCGATTTAACTTAAATGTATAGCAAAGAATAAAGTTTAAGGTGGGGGAGTAAGTAGACACATAAAAAAAGAATCAATGATTTTAGAAGTTATCAATAGCCAGCTAGATGCTCAACTTGACGAATGAAATAAAGATATGAAGTAAAGCTAAGAATAACACAAAATTTGTGGAGATCAGTAAGGCGTGATAAAATAGTCAAAAGATAAATTAGAATAAGTTAAAAGGAATTTGCAAGAGTCGAGGTAATTTAACAGTGATCAGCGGCAGATTTGAAGAATATACATTGATAATGCGCAATATTAGAAAGTGGCAATAAAAATTAATATTAAATCTATAAAGAATGATCCTTTATCGAACACAAGCATGAATGATTTTTTTATCGATTAACTTTAAGTGTTTATATTAGATATAAAGTACAGGTAAATATATTTATGATCATATTAATAATAAATTATTGATTTTAAATATAAAAAATGACTAATTGCTGAAATGATACTAAATCGAAGCAATGATTTAGGCTTGCTGTTCATTCACATAAACAGAGCTTATATTTAAATACGTTATTTTTCTAATCTTTAAAGAGTAAATACACTAAAACGTCAGTTTACATTGAGTAGACAAAGAAATTTCCGTGTAAACTAGATTTTGGTAAGTGACAGATCAAATACATTTTGTATTTCAGCCACTGTATCACTTTTGGTATTTTTGTTTAAGTTAATTCCATTTATTACTTATCATTTCATATGACTTAGCCTTTATATTTAACCTGAGTGATTATTCAAATTGTTTTGATTAGCCAAGAGATAATAAATGTATCCATGAGGTACTAACTCACACTTAAACCTTGGATGCTAGGATATTTTATCACTTGCAAATTAAAACTAATAGAAAATTATTTGTAAATATATAAGTATACTTTGAAAGATTGATGTATCTCATAGAGTAAAATCGGGATATTTCTCACTCCACTACACTTCTTAGTAATAAAATAGTTTGTGAAGTAATTATTAACTGATACTTAAATCATGATATTTTTTATTTATACTTTTAATATATAAAAAATTGTCAAACTACTAATAATCATCTATACTAACTACAATTAGGCATAATATTGGTAGTAAATTAAGTAACAACAACTATAAAATTAAATATATTGGTATTACCATATATAATTGAGTTTAAGACCGTTTTTGCTAAAAATATAGTTTATTAAGCACATTTCTTTAATTGTAAAGTATGAATACACATATTACTAATATTTAATAAAGAAATTAAACAAGAAGAATCATGATATTAATATCTTTAATAGTCAAGATACATATAAACTATTCTGAATATATTTAGATGCTTAAAAAAATTGTTGTATAAACAAGGATAGAGCTCTTTTGAAAATTAATGAAGACAATTTTTCTGAATTCTTGAGTAGTCAAATTTTTACAAGATTTGCTAGTAAATTTCCAATAGCAAAATGCAATGCAGGTATTTTTAGAAATGAATAATAATTTAATTTATATATTCTACTTAATTCTAAATTATACGAAATATTTATTTATATATATATATAAATAAATAAAAATTAATTGATAATAACTTTAGGTAAATTATATAAAAATTATGGACCTTAAAATTTAAATAACTCAGAATGTCATTCTTTAAATCTTAATTTTTATCATATTACTTTTTGGATTAATTAATTAATCCCAATTCTTAATTTTTATGTTGATCAATCATATTTTCTATTATCCTCTACTGCTTTGATCAATAATATTTTTACCTTGGTTAAGCAAAATAGTTACTTAACACTATGGTAGAACTTACATTCTTTTAGTTGACTTATACAAACTTCCGACAAATTAATATTTCCAATGACAACTCAAGATTCTGACATACATTTGATGTGAGACTGAGGACATGACAGCAACACTCAAATCAAACAATTAATTATGCAGTAGATTTGTGATGAACTTATGCAATAGCTATCTTGCTTACATTAAATATTTTCAATTCTGACTTCATTTACAGAAAAAACCAATGATAGATACGCTTAAAGTGGGTATAGAGAGGGAAAGTGGCATTGCAATCATTTTATATAACTTTAAGGAATAATTTTAATCCACCTTGACTATGTCTATGACCTTCAACAGGGTTAATTGTCGATCCTTACCTAAACAAAGATCTTCTCAGAATATATTTATAAACACTGAAATAGATCACTTAATCATCTCGATTTGGTTGAATAATATTATTACTTATAATTCGAGTATAATCTCTTTGGATCTATAGCTTGTTTTATCATATTACATTTCTAAAGTGCATCTAGTTAATAAAGATCTTGTTGATGTTGCAAAAGATATTTTAGTAATTTGTTGCCTTAATTGTATCCATCACATTCAATTCATAAATAACTTCTTCATTTCCTTAAGGATTTGTTACTTTTCTTGAATTAGCGTTCTTGCTTGCTGGGTCTATTGTATTTGATTAAGTTCGAATTCATTTTCTAATGTTATTCTGAAAAAGCAACTCATTTATCTCCATTTTCTTATTTATTAGTAGAGTTATCTTGCGTGATTTTTTACTTTTGGTATCTCAAATAGCCAGAGAAGCTATTAACATCAGATGCGCTATTATTATTTCAATTTTCTCTAGCTTCACATATACTATTGCCATAATGGCATGTACTTATTTATGGCCTCATAATTTATAATATGAAATATATAAAAAATATTATTAGGGAAATTAAGATGGTGGTGCTGGAGCGGCTGGTTACTCTCTTAAATTTGTAAGTTACAAAAAAACATATCTTAAAAATTTATATTTCAGCAATACTTACCAGCTGTAGACTAGGAACACTAGACTATATGACTCAAAAGACATGGACACCAAATATTAAAAATATACATGATTGATAAAACTTTTTAATGTTTAGGATAAATGATGAATAATATAGGCTGTTCCTAGATACAACTTTTACTTAAGTAAATCCTAATATTTAATTAAATTTTAAATTAAAGTCTCCTCTTATTAATAGAATATTATAGTATTACGAGACATAAGGTTATTCAATATTTTGTAGTTTTTAATTATAAGTAATTTATTTAATTATTCATCCCAAATTTTCATTGTCATTACCTTTGTGTCTAAATGATTCAAATTTTAAGGTATTTAAACTACTTAAATTTCGTTAGCTAAACTCTATAACTTCATTCAAGTAAACTTCTTTTTGGAATTTAGTTTTAAATTGCAAATTATCTATATTTATATCTTTGGTAGCTTTTTTTCATATGCTGTTAGTTATTTGTTAAAAATATCATAGGCATAGTTTAACACTTTTACTTTTTAGTAAGTGATTTTAATTTATTGTCATATTAATGTCATCTTGAAGTATTTGCTTATCTTATTCTAATTTTGAACTTAGTCATATTATAAATTCAGTAATTTTTCCTTCCACACTGAATTATACACTTTAAAACAGAAATTTAAAAAGATAGCTCTCTGCTTCCACTCTTCCAGCTCGATTTCTTGATTTACTACTATAAATTGATCAAATTAAAGAGAATCGTTTATTGTTATAAAAGAAATAAATTTTAATAATTTCATTGCTACAATAGTTCAATTACTATTATTATTTTTACTATAACTTTCAAATATTTTAATTATGTGCGAATTTACTTTCTTGTGCTGTAAATCTCTTGATACTATTGCCTTAATTTTTACCTAGGTGGACTGGCCTCTCTTCATACAGGTGTTGTTTGAATGTCTCTCCGTCTATCCATTCTGCTATTTTACTCCTAACCATCTCTCTGCGGTTCTTTGATTATGTTAGTATCTTTCCATCAAACATGACTTGGCCTATTTCTTGTTTAATTGTATTACCTAATACTATTTACAACAATTATCTCTAAATATAAAAACTGTGTGTTATATTCATTAATTATTATTTTTTCCCGCTATTTATCTTATCTATCGTTTAATCCTGGCTTCTCACATCCTATTATATTTTATTTTATTATATTTATGATTTATAATATGAAGTAACAAAGTTATTTATTATTAAATTAGAAGAAAAAAAATACTTATTATACAAATAAAAAAAGGAAATCTCTCTAATTATGTTTAATCTTCATCGTCATCATCATAATCATCAACTTCTAATTAGTAATCTTGATAAACTTTCTTCGTCTCCTCAATGAGCTACATTTTAAAGACTCAGTCCATTGACATTTATTATCTTACCAGACACCACAAAGAAAAAACCAAAATTAAGATATATCCTTTTACCTTCATTTTATGTGAGTGAAATCATGCTCCAACTGCATCTGATATTATAAGAATATAAGTATATATAGATTTGGTTTAAAATTAACATAATATTTTTTAATTTTATAGAACATTAAAGTCTATTCATCGAGAAGGACTTTTCTACATTAATTATTAGCGCTTTGATCAGTTTGACTTTTTTTGATATTTTGTAAATTGGTTCACAAATAAAAATAAGAAAGAAATCTTTCCTGTAGTTTATGTCAAGACAGCGTTTCATGACACATATTGCCTTTACTCTTAAATTTCCTGTTTCTAAGTATATGATATTTCCCTTTAATTTGTTATTTTTAAAACAATCAATTGTGGTAGTAAAAAGGTAGTAGCTTATACTATTTGCTGATATTGCTCCTTTTATCAAACAAGTATTCTAATTATTTACATTTTGCAGATAAAGATAGTCTGTTTACTAATACCCTTTTTACTCAATAAATATTTTCCTTAATTCATTCATATTATTATAGATAATTGACTTTCGTTCTTACTGTAAAGCATTTTCATGTTATATTTAAAAAATATTATCATTAATTTAATAATATAAAAAAAAGGTCATTAATATTAAATGCTCTAGAACCCATAAAACAATCTCATAATTAGAAATAATCTAATCAAGATAATAAATTTCAAGTAATTAATCATATAAAGATTTAAATATATTCAAAAAGAACAATAACAACAAAGTGCCTAAAACAAGAAAATGAAAGAAAAAATGTTCCAGAAACTAAAAAACTTTATTTATAAAATATCAACAGTGAAATATTCTTGAAATACGTCAATATAATCTATTTATACAAACTACTTTTCATTAAAAATGAGGTGATGCTCGCGACTTTGATACCTCAATTTCTTTTCATCTTCAAAAGTAAGTTAATTAGGCGATCCAGATCCTAATGGGTCGAGCTCCATCCAAGAGTTGACTCTTTTGTCATTTCCCAATCTCAACAAAATATTGTAAAAATGGACATGCCTATGTGAGATCACCATGATGCTTTATCGAAAAGTGTCAAAAACTATTGTAATCGTGTTCCCCTCCCAAAATATAAGATAGTCACATGTAGCTTCTCTCATGCTGTTGAAAATTTAGAATAAATAAATATACAATTTATGAGTAAATATTGAAGTCAGAGACAAAGGAGTTAGTAACTTGCTTCAATTAATGTCCTTTTATCTTTTGATCTAAATAACTATTCATATGAAATGAGGTGATGCTCGCGACTTTGATACCTCAATTTCTTTTCATCTTCAAAAGTAAGTTAATTAGGCGATCCAGATCCTAATGGGTCGAGCTCCATCCAAGAGTTGACTCTTTTGTCATTTCCCAATCTCAACAAATTATTGTAAAAATGGACATGCCTATGTGAGATCACCATGATGCTTTATCGAAAAGTGTCCAAAACTATTGTAATCGTGTTCCCCTCCCAAAATATAAGATAGTCACATGTAGCTTCTCTAATGCTGTTGAAAATTTAGAATAAATAAATATACAATTTATGAGTAAATATTGAAGTCAGAGACAAAGGAGTTAGTAACTTGCCTCAATTAATGTCCTTTTATCTTTTGATCTAAATAACTATTCATATGAAATGAGGTGATGCTCGCGACTATGATACCTCAATTTCTTTTCATCTTCAAAAGTAAGTTAATTAGGCGATCCAGATCTTAATGGGTCGAGCTCCATCCAAGAGTTGACTCTTTTGTCATTTCCCAATCTCAACAAATTATTGTAAAAATGGACATGCCTATTTGAGATCACCATGATGCCTTATCGAAAAGTGTCCAAAACTATTATAATCGTGTTCCCCACCCAAAATATAAGATAGTCACATGAAGCTTCTCTAATGCTGTTGAAAATTTAGAGTAAATAAATATACAATTTATGAGTAAATATTGAAGTCAGAGACAAAGGAGTTAGTAACTTGCTTCAATTAATTTCCTTTTATCTTTTGATCTAAATAACTTTTCATATGAAATGAGGTGATGCTCGTGACTTTGATTCCTCAATTTTTTTCATCTTCAAAAGTAAGTTAATTAGGCGATCCAGATCCTAATGGTTCGAGCTCCATCCAAGAGTTGACTCTTTTGTCATTTCCGATTCTCAACAAATTATTGTAAAAATGGACATGCCTATGTGAGATCACCATGATGCTTTATCGAAAAGTGTCCAAAACTATTGTAATCGTGTTCCCCTCCCAAAATATAAGATAGTCACATGTAGCTTCTCTGATGCTGTTGAAAATTTAGAATAAATAAATATACAATTTATGAGTAAAATTGAAGTCAGAGACAAAGGAGTTAGTAACTTGCTTCAATTAATGTCCTTTTATCTTTTGATCTAAATAACTTTTCATATGAAATGAGGTGATGCTCGCGACTTTGATACTTCAATTTCTTTTCATCTTCAAAAGTAAGTTAATTAGGCGATCCAGATCCTAATGGTTCGAGCTCCATCCAAGAGTTGACTCTTTTGTCATTTCCGATTCTCAACAAAATATTGTAAAAATGGACATGCCTATGTGAGATCACCATGATGCTTTATCGAAAAGTGTCAAAAACTATTGTAATCGTGTTCCCCTCCCAAAATATAAGATAGTCACATGTAGCTTCTCTCATGCTGTTGAAAATTTAGAATAAATAAATATACAATTTATGAGTAAATATTGAAGTCAGAGACAAAGGAGTTAGTAACTTGCTTCAATTAATGTCCTTTTATCTTTTGATCTAAATAACTATTCATATTAAATGAGGTGATGCTCGCGACTTTGATACCTCAATTTCTTTTCATCTTCAAAAGTAAGTTAATTAGGCGATCCAGATCCTAATGGTTCGAGCTCCATCCAAGAGTTGACTCTTTTGTCATTTCCGATTCTCAACAAAATATTGTAAAAATGGACATGCCTATGTGAGATCACCATGATGCTTTATCGAAAAGTGTCAAAAACTATTGTAATCGTGTTCCCCTCCCAAAATATAAGATAGTCACATGTAGCTTCTCTCATGCTGTTGAAAATTTAGAATAAATAAATATACAATTTATGAGTAAATATTGAAGTCAGAGACAAAGGAGTTAGTAACTTGCTTCAATTAATGTCCTTTTATCTTTTGATCTAAATAACTATTCATATGAAATGAGGTGATGCTCGCGACTTTGATACCTCAATTTCTTTTCATATTCAAAAGTAAGTTAATTAGGCGATCCAGATCCTAATGGTTCGAGCTCCATCCAAGAGTTGACTCTTTTGTCATTTCCGAATCTCAACAAAATATTGTAAAAATGGACATGCCTATGTGAGATCACCAATGATGCTTTATCGAAAAGTGTCCAAAACTATTGTAATCGTGTTCCCCTCCCAAAATATAAGATAGTCACATGTAGCTTCTCTGATGCTGTTGAAAATTTAGAATAAATAAATATACAATTTATGAGTAAATATTGAAGTCAGAGACAAAGGAGTTAGTAACTTGCTTCAATTAATGTCCTTTTATCTTTTGATCTAAATAACTATTCATATGAAATGAGGTGATGCTCGCGACTTTGATAGCTCAATTTCTTTTCATCTTCAAAAGTAAGTTAATTAGGCGATCCAGATCCTAATGGTTCGAGCTCCATCCAAGAGTTGACTCTTTTGTCATTTCCCAATCTCAACAAATTATTGTAAAAATGGACATGCCTATGTGAGATCACAATGATGCTTTATCGAAAAGTGTCCAAAACTATTGTAATCGTGTTCCCCTCCCAAAATATAAGATAGTCACATGTAGCTTCTCTGATGCTGTTGAAAATTTAGAATAAATAAATATACAATTTATGAGTAAATATTGAAGTCAGAGACAAAGGAGTTAGTAACTTGCTTCAATTAATGTCCTTTTATCTTTTGATCTAAATAACTATTCATATGAAATGAGGTGATGCTCGCGACTTTGATACCTCAATTTCTTTTCATCTTCAAAAGTAAGTTAATTAGGCGATCCAGATCCTAATGGTTCGAGCTCCATCCAAGAGTTGACTCTTTTGTCATTTCCCAATCTCAACAAATTATTGTAAAAATGGACATGCCTATGTGAGATCACCATGATGCTTTATCGAAAAGTGTCCAAAACTATTGTAATCGTGTTCCCCTCCCAAAATATAGGATAGTCACATGTAGCTTCTCTCATGATGCTGTTGAAAATTTAGAATAAATAAATATACAATTTATGAGTAAATATTGAAGTCAGAGACAAAGCAGTTAGTAACTTGCTTCAATTAATGTCCTTTTATCTTTTGATCTAAATAACTTTTCATATGAAATGAGGTGATGCTCGCGACTTTGATACTTCAATTTCTTTTCATCTTCAAAAGTAAGTTAATTAGGCGATCCAGATCCTAATGGTTCGAGCTCCATCCAAGAGTTGACTCTTTTGTCATTTCCCAATCTCAACAAATTATTGTAAAAATGGACATGCCTATGTGAGATCACCATGATGCCTTATCGAAAAGTGTCCAAAACTATTGTAATCGTGTTCCCCTCCCAAAATATAAGATAGTCACATGTAGCTTCTCTCATGCTGTTGAAAATTTAGAATAAATAAATATACAATTTATGAGTAAATATTGAAGTCAGAGACAAAGGAGTTAGTAACTTGCTTCAATTAATGTCCTTTTATCTTTTGATCTAAATAACTATTCATATGAAATGAGGTGATGCTCGCGACTTTGATACCTCAATTTCTTTTCATCTTCAAAAGTAAGTTAATTAGGCGATCCAGATCCTAATGCGTTCGAGCTCCATCCAAGAGTTGACTCTTTTGTCATTTCCCAATCTCAACAAATTATTGTAAAAATGGACATGCCTATGTGAGATCACCATGATGCTTTATCGAAAAGTGTCCAAAACTATTGTAATCGTGTTCCCCACCACAAAATATAGTCTAGACACATGTAGCTTCTCTCATGGAAAATAATGCTGTTGAAAATTTAGAATAAATAAATATACAATTTATGAGTAAATATTGAAGTCAGAGACAAAGGAGTTAGTAACTTGCTTCAATTAATGTCCTTTTATCTTTTGATCTAAATAACTATTCATATGAAATGAGGTGATGCTCGCGACTTTGATACCTCAATTTCTTTTCATCTTCAAAAGTAAGTTAATTAGGCGATCCAGATCCTAATGGTTCGAGCTCCATCCAAGAGTTGACTCTTTTGTCATTTCCCAATCTCAACAAATTATTGTAAAAATGGACATGCCTATGTGAGATCACCATGATGCTTTATCGAAAAGTGTCCAAAACTATTGTAATCGTGTTCCCCTCCCAAAATATAAGATAGTCACATGTAGCTTCTCTAATGCTGTTGAAAATTTAGAATAAATAAATATACAATTTATGAGTAAATATTGAAGTCAGAGACAAAGGAGTTAGTAACTTGCTTCAATTAATGTCCTTTTATCTTTTGATCTAAATAACTATTCATATGAAATGAGGTGATGCTCGCGACTTTGATACCTCAATTTCTTTTCATCTTCAAAAGTAAGTTAATTAGGCGATCCAGATCCTAATGGTTCGAGCTCCATCCAAGAGTTGACTCTTTTGTCATTTCCGATTCTCAACAAAATATTGTAAAAATGGACATGCCTATGTGAGATCACCATGATGCTTTATCGAAAAGTGTCAAAAACTATTGTAATCGTGTTCCCCTCCCAAAATATAAGATAGTCACATGTAGCTTCTCTCATGCTGTTGAAAATTTAGAATAAATAAATATACAATTTATGAGTAAATATTGAAGTCAGAGACAAAGGAGTTAGTAACTTGCTTCAATTAATGTCCTTTTATCTTTTGATCTAAATAACTATTCATATGAAATGAGGTGATGCTCGCGACTTTGATACCTCAATTTCTTTTCATCTTCAAAAGTAAGTTAATTAGGCGATCCAGATCCTAATGGTTCGAGCTCCATCCAAGAGTTGACTCTTTTGTCATTTCCGATTCTCAACAAAATATTGTAAAAATGGACATGCCTATGTGAGATCACCATGATGCTTTATCGAAAAGTGTCAAAAACTATTGTAATCGTGTTCCCCTCCCAAAATATAAGATAGTCACATGTAGCTTCTCTCATGCTGTTGAAAATTTAGAATAAATAAATATACAATTTATGAGTAAATATTGAAGTCAGAGACAAAGGAGTTAGTAACTTGCCTCAATTAATGTCCTTTTATCTTTTGATCTAAATAACTATTCATATGAAATGAGGTGATGCTCGCGACTATGATACCTCAATTTCTTTTCATCTTCAAAAGTAAGTTAATTAGGCGATCCAGATCCTAATGGTTCGAGCTCCATCCAAGAGTTGACTCTTTTGTCATTTCCGAATCTCAACAAAATATTGTAAAAATGGACATGCCTATGTGAGATCACCATGATGCCTTATCGAAAAGTGTCCAAAACTATTGTAATCGTGTTCCCTACCAAAATATAGTCTAGACACAAGTAGCTTCTCTCATGGAAAATAATGCTGTTGAAAATTTAGAATAAATAAATATACAATTTATGAGTAAATATTGAAGTCAGAGACAAAGGAGTTAGTAACTTGCTTCAATTAATGTCCTTTTATCTTTTGATCTAAATAACTATTCATATGAAATGAGGTGATGTTCGCAACTTTGATACCTCAATTTCTTTTCATCTTCAAAAGTAAGTTAATTAGGCGATCCAGTTCCTAATGGTTCGAGCTCCATCCAAGAGTTGACTCTTTTGTCATTTCCGAATCTCAACAAAATATTGTAAAAATGGACATGCCTATGTGAGATCACCATGATGCTTTATCGAAAAGTGTCCAAAACTATTGTAATCGTGTTCCCCTCCCAAAATATAAGATAGTCACATGTAGCTTCTCTCATGCTGTTGAAAATTTAGAATAAATAAATATACAATTTATGAGTAAATATTGAAGTCAGAGACAAAGGAGTTAGTAACTTGCTTCAATTAATGTCCTTTTATCTTTTGATCTAAATAACTATTCATATGAAATGAGGTGATGCTCGCGACTTTGATAGCTCAATTTCTTTTCATCTTCAAAAGTAAGTTAATTAGGCGATCCAGATCCTAATGGTTCGAGCTCCATCCAAGAGTTGACTCTTTTGTCATTTCCGAATCTCAACAAATTATTGTAAAAATGGACATGCCTATGTGAGATCACCATGATGCCTTATCGAAAAGTGTCCAAAACTATTGTAATCGTGTTCCCCTCCCAAAATATAAGATAGTCACATGTAGCTTCTCTCATGCTGTTGAAAATTTAGAATAAATAAATATACAATTTATGAGTAAATATTGAAGTCAGAGACAAAGGAGTTAGTAACTTGCTTCAATTAATGTCCTTTTATCTTTTGATCTAAATAACTATTCATATGAAATGAGGTGATGCTCGCGACTTTGATACCTCAATTTCTTTTCATCTTCAAAAGTAAGTTAATTAGGCGATCCAGTTCCTAATGGGTCGAGCTCCATCCAAGAGTTGACTCTTTTGTCATTTCCCAATCTCAACAAATTATTGTAAAAATGGACATGCCTATGTGAGATCACAATGATGCTTTATCGAAAAGTGTCCAAAACTATTGTAATCGTGTTCCCCTCCCAAAATATAAGATAGTCACATGTAGCTTCTCTGATGCTGTTGAAAATTTAGAATAAATAAATATACAATTTATGAGTAAATATTGAAGTCAGAGACAAAGGAGTTAGTAACTTGCTTCAATTAATGTCCTTTTATCTTTTGATCTAAATAACTATTCATATGAAATGAGGTGATGCTCGCGACTTTGATAGCTCAATTTCTTTTCATCTTCAAAAGTAAGTTAATTAGGCGATCCAGATCCTAATGGTTCGAGCTCCATCCAAGAGTTGACTCTTTTGTCATTTCCGAATCTCAACAAATTATTGTAAAAATGGACATGCCTATGTGAGATCACCATGATGCCTTATCGAAAAGTGTCCAAAACTATTGTAATCGTGTTCCCCTCCCAAAATATAAGATAGTCACATGTAGCTTCTCTCATGCTGTTGAAAATTTAGAATAAATAAATATACAATTTATGAGTAAATATTGAAGTCAGAGACAAAGGAGTTAGTAACTTGCTTCAATTAATGTCCTTTTATCTTTTGATCTAAATAACTATTCATATGAAATGAGGTGATGCTCGCGACTTTGATACCTCAATTTCTTTTCATCTTCAAAAGTAAGTTAATTAGGCGATCCAGTTCCTAATGGTTCGAGCTCCATCCAAGAGTTGACTCTTTTGTCATTTCCGAATCTCAACAAAATATTGTAAAAATGGACATGCCTATGTGAGATCACCATGATGCTTTATCGAAAAGTGTCCAAAACTATTGTAATCGTGTTCCCCTCCCAAAATATAAGATAGTCACATGTAGCTTCTCTCGATGCTGTTGAAAATTTAGAATAAATAAATATACAATTTATGAGTAAATATTGAAGTCAGAGACAAAGGAGTTAGTAACTTGCTTCAATTAATGTCCTTTTATCTTTTGATCTAAATAACTATTCATATGAAATGAGGTGATGCTCGCGACTTTGATACCTCAATTTCTTTTCATCTTCAAAAGTAAGTTAATTAGGCGATCCAGTTCCTAATGGTTCGAGCTCCATCCAAGAGTTGACTCTTTTGTCATTTCCGAATCTCAACAAAATATTGTAAAAATGGACATGCCTATGTGAGATCACCATGATGCCTTATCGAAAAGTGTCCAAAACTATTGTAATCGTGTTCCCCTCCCAAAATATATGATAGTCACATGTAGCTTCTCTCATGCTGTTGAAAATTTAGAATAAATAAATATACAATTTATGAGTAAATATTGAAGTCAGAGACAAAGGAGTTAGTAACTTGCTTCAATTAATGTCCTTTTATCTTTTGATCTAAATAACTATTCATATGAAATGAGGTGATGCTCGCGACTTTGATACCTCAATTTCTTTTCATCTTCAAAAGTAAGTTAATTAGGCGATCCAGATCCTAATGGTTCGAGCTCCATCCAAGAGTTGACTCTTTTGTCATTTCCCAATCTCAACAAATTATTGTAAAAATGGACATGCCTATGTGAGATCACCATGATGCATTATCGATAGGTGCAGTGTCATTCATTTAAAATGTAAGTTACAAAAAACATATCTAAAAAAATAATTTTACAGGGGTGGAATCAAGATTGATTGATAAGTACATGCGAGTAAGAGTCAACTGAAGACTAAGAAAAACACAAGAAAAATTACACTCACTCTAATGGAGCTAAGTATGAAGGAGAATGGAAAAATGATATTGTAGGAATACATTTGAATTTGGAAAATTAATTATAATTAAATTAAATATAAATCAAAATCTTGGCAGTTAAAGTTGGCTAATTTAAACTATCTTGGGCTAGTTTGATAGAGAATTTAAAATTTGCTGGACTTTACTAATGGCGGTACTATTTTATCTCATCCTTAGAGCGAGATAACTCGACTTTAATTGAAGCGTATAATTTAATGGATTTAGAGACATTTAATTAAAGTGAAGTTACCTCGCTCTAAGGATGAGATAAAATAGTACCGCCATTAGTAAAGTCCAGCTAATTTTAAATTCTCTATCAAACAAGCCCAAGATCGTTTAAATTGGCCAACTTTAACTGCCAAGATTTTGATTTATTTTAATTTAATTATAATTAATTTTCCAAATTCAAATGTATTCCTACAATAACGCTTTTCTGTAGATTTTCATTTTTGATTATTATTACTATTGTTGTAATTACTTATTTATTTTAATTTAAAATTAAACTTATTTCAAAAAACATTATGAATAGCATCAACCCATATAATGAAACTGAGAATGCATGTCTCTATATCACTACAACTCTTTCAACCCTTCTATCTATACTAACAGTATCAGCATTAAATTGAGTTGCAACATAAATTCTTCAAACTCGTAATGCGCCAAACAATACTTGACATACGCTATCATCAACCTCCCAACTACCCAATTCTTCACAAATTTTGTGGGATTTGATAAAGATGGTCGCATGATTGTTGGACTATATGAAATCACTGATTATCAATGCCAGCTTTGTGATGTTAATGCATGTAAATCTGTTACAGTAAATGGTGAATATACCTATGTCTCAACTCTTTTCTCCCCATGCTATGTTGCTTCTTATCTTAGATCTTGATACCATGTAATATTCATTCAGAGCTTTATGTTTTAGAAAAAAAAACTGTTGTATTAGTTGATAAATTAGCTCAATGCTGATGTTATTTTTGCTCGGACTGTATTTACTCAGAGACGATATTCTTAACTAAAAATAATTAAGCTAATATTAAATTATAATTATGATTTAGATATTTTATATATTGTAAAAAGGTGTATGTAAATTAATTCTTACATACTTACTTTTCTCTATAAGCTTTTTAACTAGATCTTTAATAACAACTCTCTTTTAATTATATATCAATACTTAAATTTCATTCTACCTTTTTTTACATACTTTTAGTAGGATCAATAAGAAACTGATGATGTGAACTCAGCAAAGAGCTGAAGTGCTTCTATTACTAATAGTAGCTAATGGCTAATTGTTTAGTAATAATTCATTCAAAGACTTCTCTAACTCCCTTGTTCATAGTAACAACATCTTTAATTAAAATGAAAATATAAGAATGGCTAAATTTATATTTATAAAGTAACACATAATTGAACTTGAAGAGAATATTTTAGACTGAAAATGCTAAAGAAATTATATAATATGAAAGCATCATGAATTGATAAATTGCTTAATCGTAAATAGTGATAGTAAAATTATAGTAGGTAATGATTTCATTTCTTCCTAACAACAATGCTCGAGGAAATATTAAAAAATTTCACATGCTTTAAGTAAGTCATCATACTCAGCAGAACTAATAAATCGTCTCAATTCTATATAAAAAGTAAAGCATTAAAGCTGTATAAAATGATTATTAAAAGTAATATGTTGAGGAAATATTAAATAAAAGGTATGATATATACATTTAGTATTGTATAAAAGTTCCACTAATAATATATGAAACATTTAATATTTTTAATTGGTATGCTTGTATTGTAACTATCATAAATTCCTATTCATTCTTTGATCATATATTAAGCATTTATATTATCAGTTATTCGACAGTTGCTATTGCTTTATGCTATTCTTTGTATTCCATTTTATTTATTTGATTTTAAAAGCAAACTTAATTGATTACATGTAATGTTTTTTTGATTATATTATTCATATTACAATTTATCAAATCTTGTAAGTTCTGGATATCACAACTACACTGTGTAGGCTTTAATCTTATTAGACTGCACAGTAGATTATGCTGCAGAACACCAGATAAAGACCAATTGTTAAACAAATAAATGCAATAAATTATATAAAAACTAACGTTAATTAAGTGGTAAAATGAAACACTTAAATATCTTCAATAACCATTACTTAATGTATTTAAATAAAAAAATGGTTTATAACATTAATGCTAATAGAAACGATACACATTAAAAAGCTTTACAATTGATTAGTTTCTTGCTTGACTTCTTGTCGCAAAGACGAAGTGACTTAAAATGTCAACTCTTCGGCAAGTAATACCTCAAATGAAAGAAAATGCCGATATATGTATAGAGCTAAGATATAGTAAATTTAAATTATTAACATTTAAGATTTGGTAATAGCTTGTAAAATTTAAACACCACACTTCACCAAATATAAAGTGCAATAAAACTTCAAATTAACTTAAAAATAAAATAAAAATTGGTGTAAGTATTACTTATTTTAAGAACAGTCAAGGAAATTAAATGAATTATGATTTAGTTTGAGATTTAATTAGTTATAATGATGCTATCGTGTATAAATTTAAGGCAGTTGTATTAATTCTCGTAGATTAAAAATATAATTTTACAAGATGGCAATGTTTACCATCTAAATAAGTTTGAAAGTGCCAACTATAGTAAATTGTACACTATATAGCACTGATAAATAGGTAATTGCTAGACTTTATTTAATATTTGAAATCAATAATACACATAAAATTTATACATTTAAACTAATTTATACTCACTATCATTAGCATAATTAAAAATATTTAATGAGAAACATAGATAACTATAATTAATAAATCGTAACTTGAAATGATTGATAGATATCTGCATATAATATATGTTAATTAATTTTATTAATGCTTATAATCTTGATTGGTGGTATCTGACTTATATAATGACTTAGAATATGGCAAATATTACCTTTATTTTTTTGAGTAAAAAGGAATGGAATAATATTAAATCTGCATTAATTGTACATTCTATATTCACCTGCAAATTATAATTGAATGATTGTGACTTTTATGTATCAGGATTCCAGGAATATTATTATATTTTCAGAATTTCAAAATCAACTAAACAAGCAAATAATATGTATTACACTTCGTTTAATATGCTTGACAACTTTGTTGATTAAGTAGCAGGTTTTTCGTAGTTTTTAGTTCAATAAAACTATTAAAATTATAATTTTGCAAGTTAGTTCTAAATACCAACTAATTTCAGTTCACCATTTCACCTAAATGACTTAACTATATTAATAGAATCACTTCATAGTCTATGCAAGAAGTATTTTATCAGTGTTACATTAAATAATTTCCCAATTATCACTCATTAACAAACTGAAAAACATAAAATTAATACTGGTATTATTTTATCTTTGATATCTGTTTGGCAATATTCAAATACATAAACATAAATCGATAGTTTAACAGTGTTTATGAAATAAAATGATAAACTAATTGTTTTAAACTGATCTTAATAAGAATAAGGGACATAATACAATTCTTCCTTCTTAATGTAAATAATCAAAAGGGCTACAAATTATTCATAGATATTAATATTAATATTGTCGTCCTACTTCATTAAATTAATCAATAGAATTTAATCAATCCACAATCATATTTAATAAGAGACATAATTCATTTATATCTGAATATGAATGTCTTTTACGGTGCCTTAATTTTAAAGAGAGCTTGAATTTTCCTGTTTAATCTATCTATTCTTAATTTATATAAAGAATCTATCACTTGCTGAAATTCATTCATCATGCAAATGAAGTTCCTCGATTTACAATGAATTTATAAGCTCACCCAATCTTTAATTTTGATTTATAAATTAGATTATATTACTTAATCTATCAATTAAAATTATTCTAAATTAGTAAATGTAATCAATAGTGGATTTTATTACCTATTAACATATTATTGTTGCTAGGTTTTATATATTTTCAACAAATTATTAAGTAAAATTTAGTCAAATCAGGTTGAGTTATTAAATGATTAGGTCGCAATTACTTTGACAAACATTACAGATTAGAGGTTTAAAAGTGAGTTATAAAAATGTAAATAGTTATTAAGTACACACTTATTTCAAGTGAATATATCTCATATAATCAATTTATTATTTATAATTTTACATAATGATTTAAGATTTATAAAGATTTGGTAATAAGCAATGAAGATTGCGGATTAAATTATATTTATTAAAATTACATTTATCAAATTTTGAATTAAATAGCTAGTTAGTTTTAAATCTGAGGATAATTATAAGCTACTATCACAAGAAAAGCTCTTCATTGCAATCTCATCATTTATATTTTATATTCTTAATCACTGTTTAATTTTTAATTAGTTATGATTTTGACATAGTTAATAGATAGGTCTGATGAAGATGCAATTTTTATCAATTTAATCATTTATTGAAATAGTATAAATTAAAAAATTAAAAGCTTCTCATACAGAGTTGCTATGAAATGTAAACAGTAGGAGAAACGACCCAGACAGTCAAGACTAATCTTTGATGAAGAAAGTTAAAAGCTGACATTCAACAAGTCATAACCTATAGATCAAGGTAAAAGAAAGATAAAAAACAGAAAGAACAAGTAAGTTCACAATACTACCGAGACTAAGGTTACAATCTAGGGTTTGAAAGCGCCAAAATCTTCTAATTCAACAAGTTAAGATTGATTTCACTCCCATAGCTTATATCATAATAATCTCGCATAATGGTTGGCCTAACAAAGATATTAGAGATGTCGACCTTACTTTTGAAGATATCCTATGTTTGTTTTAGACAAAGGTCAATGAGTTGGAGGAATCTTGTTATCTCTTCGTACATTGACACTAAAGATGAAAACAAAACTAAACTCATTATTCTCAATTTATTGGTGTCACATTTGAAACTACTTCTTAAAGTAATTGACACAATCATAAACACGGAAGATGAAACTTCAGAGAGATAATCAAGCTTAAAGCTATCATAAATGACAAAGATTCTCTTAACCATATTAATAGAGAGCGACTAGTCATTCTGATAGAATATGCAGTCTTCTGTATCAAAAGGCAAAAAATGGAGTTATAAGCCACTATTAAATAAGCGGCTTAAGCGATTAAGACCCTATTTAACCTAATTTCTCAAAAAGAAGATCTTCCTATTTAATATTAAATTCCTAAAGATATTCCACATAATTATCAGGAAAGATCAGCATTTGAAGACGATAACGCACATATGTAAATCGAACGTCATTGAATTCTCATCGGAAAGTCGTCAAGCCACAAGTAGCTAACTCTGAAGATATTTCTCAGACTATTAGATAGCAACTAACTGTCACACAAGAACAAGTAGTCACTATAAGCTACTATCTATTAGAAGTGCTAATCAATAGATCAAGAAACGCTATTTTAACTAGATCGACTAAGACAAAAAGATTTATGATGAGTATTAACTATTAAACTATTATAAGAATAGATTCATTAATACCTTGAAATGATTCTACGCCATTAGAAAATATAGATAATATTAGCATGAATTGACTGAGGTTCATTAAGCTGAATTTGAATCAGGAGAAGAATAAAAGACGATCTCTTATACAAATGCCAACGAGATGCATCTTGGTAACATCTACAAGAAAGACAAGATTCATCTCTTTGAAGATGCATGATAATATAGCTACAGTATGCTAACTCAATCTAAAATCCCAAATCTTAAGCATTTAACTTAGTATAAGTGTAATATAACATTATTAAGATAATAATACTCACAAAATTCAATTACATTTCAAAAATGACAGATTCTATCATAAATTTGTTATTGATTGGTCTCGAATCAAATTTACAGACAATTTTTTCTGGAGAATCTATAGATGGAGAAAAAGAAAAGATCAGCTGCCAATGAAAAACAACTGACTCGGAATCATCAATATATTAAACATGTCAAAGAAAAAGGAGAAAAATAAGTTATGACATTTTTATAATTTAAACGTTAACCAATCTCCCAAGTGATTAACATTGAGTGGCCTTTGAACCCTCCTATTATTTTTTAATATAAATAATAATAATTTCTTGAAATTAAAGTCAAATTAACTATAAACGAAAATAATTAAAATTATTAAAATAGTATAATTTCGATAAAATTTTTGATTCTATCATTGAAAGCTTTTTTTAGGTTCAGTACTAAATCTACTCTGAATAATATCTATTATAAAAAAAGTAAGACAGTGTATAAATCAAATAGATGGTTAAAGATGCTAATATTTAAACAATAAAATCTGATCATATAAATACAAAACAAGGCAATTTTAAAAATTTAGTCAAATCTAAATTTATTATTGTTTTATAGATACAATCATAGCATCTGTGAAGTAATTATGTAGTTTTGCATATTACTATTACTAATACCTTAGACATGTTTGCTCAAATAAGCCTTTTAACTTACAATTAATAGATTTTAATGAAACCTCTCGAAGAAACATTGATAGCTATATCAATATAATTAAATCATAGAGTATGTATAATACCATCAAATTATTAAGCAAATTGATTAATTTATAAACTTAAATTAAGGACTGTTAATTTACAAATATGCCTCAACAAATAGGAGCTGTTTAATAGTTACAAATTAATCAAAATTATATCTTTATGGAATAAAGATATATATTTGATAAAAGCATAGTTAAAATGCCTAACGAAAGAACACTTCTGACATTTAAAGGAGTTTCTTCTTCAAAATCGATTAAATCCTAGTTTGCATTTATGAATATTATAATTTATATAATTGAACTAATAGATTTATTAAAAAAAGTCAGGCTATATTCCATGAAATAGAGCAACTTCAACCATATATTTATTAAAAAGTCATCATTATTTTCATTATTTTATCTTTATATAAATTCGTAAAATTGTAAACTCCAGTCAATTATTCAAAAAGTTATTAAAGATTAAGAGTTAAAATATTAATTGACAATATAAGCAAAAAAGTAATATATTAAGAAAGGCTTCAAAGTAAATATGACAAAAATTTATCAAAGAATGACTTCGAATAACTATTTTCTTATTATAATTGTTAAATATATAATATTAGTGACTAATTAGGCCGAATTTGTTGAAAATTGAAGTTAATAAGTTTTTTAAGAATTAATAAAACTAGTTAAACAAAACAGTCTATATTCTCTTTATTATTATTTAAAAAAATCAATACAATTTATTATTAAAGCTTTTGGAGTGAATTGAATTCCTTTCTAAAAGTTTATCACTCTATTTTGTTTATTAGGTTTATCCTGTAGTTAGTGATAATCTACTCTGTTTCATTAGTAACTTACTTTACTCTAACAAAGATGTGAAATTTTTAAGTTCTTATGCAAATTGTAAATTTTTAATGACTTAACTAACTGCATCTTTGACTTATTTTATAATAATGACAAGTCTGATTATTATATTTTCAATCTTCAATATAAAACAGCGTGAGTTTTGCATTAAAACTTATGCCATTTTTTTTCAATCTTAAATATAGCATATTAACAGTTAATAATTTAAAGGTTGTTGCTTTTATTAGTAGTATTAACTATCTCAATTTTTGTTATTCTCGTTTTCTGTAAAAAGAATGCAGAATTATTAAATTACAAAGTAATATATATTTTGGAATTATAATTCATGGGAATTTCAAAAAAAACAGATTACTCATAGGTTTAATTTTACAACTTTCTTCATTAACAAAAGAACTTATATATACTTATTTAATGGATTTGATACTTTAAGATCAGATTTTCTTTAGACTAGTGTGAAAAATACAGCAAAACCCTAATTTATTTGAAATAATTCAGAAAAAAGCAGTTATTTATCTTTGGTTGCGTTTAATTGTCAAAGCTATTTAATCTCAAGCTCATTAAATTATTATAATATACTACTTATTTAATTTACTTTTGTAGCTTTCTTTGAAAATTAATGATTACTAATTTTAAACAAATTCGACCTAAATATACTATCATTAAAACTTTTATATAAATATTCATTATAATAATATCTATGGGTCTTTGGTATATGCCATTACACTATTTTTTGTAATTTTCAGAAACTCATGACTAAACTCTATTAAATTATGATTGGCAGTACTTCATTATCGATCTTGAATTTTTGAAATAAAAAGATTATTTAAATTTTATTATAACAGAAAATACATTCAGTCTCGTAAATAAAAAATGGGACTTCTAGTTATCTAACTTAAAATGCAAATTTATGAAGTTATAGTCAAATTTTTTAAACTCTAACTTGATAATCATTGATAAGTTTAATTAATTTACTTACAATACTCATTTAAGTATTTCAATATAGTTAAGAAAGAATATAAAATTATCTCAATTGAATATAAGGCTAGATTATTAGAGTTTAGTAAAAATAATGATAAGGAAGTTAGTGAATTCTAAGATTCTACAAATTATTCATGAAAACTATAAGTATCACTAATAACACCAAATATCTATACTCCACTAAATTAGACTCATTCGTGAAAGTTAAATATAATCTATATTCTCATAATATTAAATAATTGCAGTTAGTAAATAATGCATAAATTTTTTAAGAATGCAGACATTTATTCGCACATTTATGTACATACAAAAATTTATATTATAAATAATCAAAATAATGACTGATACTAATTAATTTGTTTAAATAATTTCCCAATCTTTTGTACTTTATCAATAATATAGCATGTACGATTTTTTTTTTATTTGAATTTAAAAATGATTTTATTTACATGACATATAATTAATAATAAATGGATGCTGACACAATAATTAATGGTAAAGTAAAGTTGATAATTAATTAGATTTTTATTTAAAACATGCCTTGCTTAATAATCATATTTAAGTGTTAATTAAGATATTAAATAGCAGACTTTAACTGCCTATGGGGAACCTTAAAATGCCTGCCATGAATTTTACATTTCATTGGTTTAATATTGCTAAAATGCAAAAGAATAGGAAATATTAAAAATCAAAATACAAAAAACAGTCGCTAATCTATAATTGCACATAATATTAGAGATTATTTAAAAAATGTCTAACTATAAAGAGCACTTTTACATTTTGTTTTATTTATTTAGATTTCTCAAAATAATTTTATTTGAGCGAAGCAGGACTAGTATTTGTTAATGGTGTATATTTGTACAAGCTTACGATTAGAAGTGATTTATGTGTTTTTGTAATGCTTTCTTCTATATTTGCGATTTACGCATTATATTGCGTCTAATTACTAATATTTTATTTTATTTTCTGATCATTTGGTTTGAGATATTATTGACTTTAAATCTGTACCATAATGTTTGTGTAAATAAATAAGAAATAGTATAAGAAATAAGGATATTTTAGATTTTAGGACTTACTGATGCTACTTGGCTTTGATACCTCTCTGATCCATTTTTAATTATAAATTTCTGATTATATTCAGTTTTAATTTAATCATATCATAATTTTTAATTTCAAAAAATTCACATATAATAATAAGTTTAATCTAGATTTAGTAATTAATTTATATGAAGATTATTATAAGAATTCTTAGATAATTTGTTTTAAAGTTTAATGCACAGAATGAAGACATAATTGTCTCAATTAGCAATTAATACTGAATTTACACTATAAAAATTAAGCATGTTAAGTTTATGAATCTCATATTCAAAATTAGTAGAAGTTCTTTATTGCTAATAATTTATTCATTCACTATTATCAGTTATAGGTTTGTTTATATTTATTAATTACTACATTTTAATCATATAATGAGTTATGTCAAATATATTATTAAATGTTTTTATAATAGGCATTAAATGAATACTTGTTTTCCATATTTAACTAATTATCTTATAATTAATAACTTTGAATCATCTCGAATTATTAAAATGCCTTATTAATCTTACCAATAAAAATCTTTTGCCATTTAGTTGACAATTATTTATCAACACCATCAACATTATCAGCTACATTATCATAATAGTCAATATCATTAGGATTCTGTTAATAAACTTCCCAAATATAGTTATTTACCATTATTTTTGTGATAAAATTCTCTAGCTAATATCTAAAAATATTAAGGGGCGATATCTGAACCTATGCTGAAGTATATGAACCAAGACTATTAATGTATGATTCAATTAAAAAATAGGGTCGAAAAATATGAATTCGACTATAAAAATTAACTTTGAGTTTTTTAAGTGAGTCAATATTACATAATAATTTAAAAATTTTATCATAAAATAGATTCAATATTAATAATTTACTTTGTATAAATAATATATTATAATGATTAATTTAACAAATCATCATATTAAATGAGCAATTGCCAAATGCAAAGATAAATTTACTGAATAAAATAGAATATAAAATCATGATAAACATCTAAATCAGAAAATATATTTAAAAGACCTAAAAAGATAGATTGAGAATCAATATTATTAATTTTTGGATGGTACAATATTTTGTTAAATTAATCAATTTATAATATAATTATATGCCATAAAATAAAAAATATTTTATGATATGATTGTATATTATAATGCAAAAATGACTAACTTAAAAATTCAAAAATAATATAATCATTATAATAAAGGATGGTTATTGTCCGTAGCAAGAAAAGAGAGTCTTAGAGTTGTTTTTAGAGGTCCTTGACAGGTCGAAGTGATTTTATAATTCAGTCATCATTTTCTTAAATGTATATTCAGCATTTCGACCCCAAATTTAAAAGGTACTATATATCTCTTTCATTCTAGGCTTGTTCAAACCTTCTTCTCAAATTTATCTGTGTCCGCAAGCTAAGGGAGGTCATATCTATTCTTTTTTATAAACTCCTTATCTCCAATTTATTTCAATCAGAAATAAATTGGACTCTATTTAAAGATATTAAAGTAATCCTGATCAATCAAAGAACTGGTAAAACAATAGTATCGATAAAATAGAAAACAAATAGGTAAAATGAGATATTTCTTTAATAAATAACTGCCTTTAAAAATAAATACGAAAATAAATTTATATTATAGTCCAAATAAAATGAAATAGCTAGAGAGTTTTACTAAACGTGCAAATAGTTATGGAAACTTCATTTTTATTGAATAGTTTTTATAAAAAATACTTTCAATTTTTCCCAAAAATGTTTGTAATTGAACGAAGTGATAAATGGATTCTATATTTGTTTAAATTATTAGGGCAATTAAGAAATATTTCTAAATTTAGATCTTTTTATGGAAATTAAAGAACGCTGATTGCACAGCCTCCAATATAAAATCAGGTATAATATTATATTTTTATTTGCTGTAATGAGTAAAAACACTTGCAACAGCATTTTTTTATTATATTTTAGTATAAATTGTACTTACTTTAGTCATTAAAGATAATGAAGGCGTGATGTTTGAGAGAGTATTCAATTCTCATATTTGTTCTTTATTTACATTTTATTTAAAATTAATGAATTTATTTATTCATAACGTTTAGTATTTATTTGTACTAATTTTTAATTTTCAAAGATTTATGAATGATAATAATAAATATAAAAATATTTATATATAAACTTTTATTTCTAACAATAACTCAAAAATTTCTGACAATTTAGATCTATACTCATTTTCATTTGATATTCCTTAAATATATTAATTTTTCCATAACTAATTGAGAAATATTCTCTGGGCTCAATATTTCTAAAATTTGTAATAAAATATCTTGTTTAAATTATTAAGATTTCATTGTATTTATCAATATTGCTAAATACCAAACGATCAAGATGCCTCGGATATGATCATATATATTTTCATTTATTTTATCAATAAATTACTAAATCTCCTACAATTAAGTTCTTGAAGATATATTTGATTTTACTGATTTAATATCGTTGTTTTTTAATAGTTAATTATTTATATATTCTCTTTATGAGTGAATTGTCAAATCTACCTAATTTTTTGCGATTTTGATATTAAATTAACTAATTTATCTTTAATAATTAATCAAACTTGCCTTGAATTAGAACGATGTGCTTAGCATAAAAGACTTTCTCCAATGAAAATATTATTATGTTGCTAACCCTCATATATATATTTATATCATATTTAAGTTTTTATTTATTTATATAAAAATAAACCATTATTCAGAGTTTAGAAAACTAGTCTCGTTGTATTTTGCTATTTAAATGATTATTAGATTTTATTCCCATTTTTAATTGTCATATTTCTAAGGTCTGTAGCCTACATGCTATATTGTTTAGCATGTTTTTATTTATTTAAGTTATCTGTTCTTATTCTATAATAAAGCTGTCGTATATGAACTATTATATTAATTAAGATTTATTAAATAATTTCTTATAATTTTATTATAGTTTTTTATTTACCTAAATATACATGGTGCTGTAAGTTTAAAACTGAATTCTATTAAAAGTATGTGAAAAATAGGGAGAATGAAAATCTGATATAAATTAAGCCAAGCTAAATAATTTTTTATACTACCGATTAGTTCTTCAACATTATTATAATAATTGCATAATCATTTCAGCAGTAAGATCAGATATCCCACAAGCTATAGCCTAGGTTTCTCAAGAACTAGCTATGAATTTCAACGTATCCGAATTTTGGCACTATGATGGTTGAAAGTGCCAGTACACCTGTCAATACAACGACAAAAGGTGATTGTCTTCTGAATTACTTTACTACTCTATCTAGAGCGTGCATACAGGCTATGCTGACCAGCCACAAATAAAACCACCAAATGCGATATTAAGCTATCCTTGAATTATATAGAGGACACATGCACCAACAGCTAAGAAGAGAATAATATACATTCCAGTTGACGAGGCTACAGAGGAGGGACTCCTTGGTTCAATAAAAATAGGTTGAAGATAGAGCTACCCCTAAGCCTAGACATCCTATGGCCCATCCTCCAAAATATGCAGTTATATCGACTGATCTCACATATTGCTTATTGAATCTAATATCACTTGGAATAAAACTCTTGCCAACCTTAGTCTTGAGTGCTCAGTCAGCAATAATACACTTGCAATGACTGAAAGAGTAGTAGTGATAGAAAGTCTTGTATTCGCTGCTCCCTCAACATAAATCAACTTCGACTCTTTTGGTATCTGAGCCTAATCTCTTTGGTGAAAAGAAGTCATAGTGAAGCTCTGAAGTACCAGAGAGGGTGGGAACTCCATTGGTTGAAAGTCTAAACATTGCAGCGCTTACGGTAATCTGCTTCAGGGTTCCTCTGCATCCTTAATGGAAAGCGCACTCCATCTGTATTGAAATCCTCTAGATAGTTGAAGAATCCGCCTAGGCGCCCTGGACATCAAGATACAAGAAAGCGGGCAGTAAAGAGAATAAAGTGTAGCAGACTTATAAGCTTTGCAGGTTTAAGATTAATTTGATCAACATAATCAATACAAGAACCTAGAAAATATGCCGAGGAAGCTCACTAATGGCATAGGGCTGTTCTCAAAAAAATTGATCCACGATTATCTATGCTGCTGGGATAGATGTCTGATTCTAAGATTCCATCTCCCTGCTTTTTATAATGTAGAATCGAGCGGTACCACAAGCATCCCGACAATAAATCTTCCTCTCTTTACTTCGTTTGCAAAACAATAACACTTGAATTCAAAAAGATAATGTTTGCAAAACTAGTGAACCTAATTAGCATAATTTTGAAGATAAAAAGAAATTGAGGTATCAAGTCGCGAACACCACCTCATTTACCATGAAAAGTAGTTTAGATAAATAGATAATAGGACTTTTAATTTAGCAACTAAGACAAGGCTATGTCTCTAACCTTAATAATTACCCATAAATTGTTTATTTGTTTAGAGTAAATTTTGCACAACAATATTTTACATTAATGTGTTAATAGACTATATTTTGGGTGGGTAACACGATTACAATAGTTTAGGACACTTTTCGATAAGGCATCATGGTGATCTCACATAGCCATGTCCATTTTTACAATAATTTGTTGAGATTGGGAAATGACAAAAGAGTCAACTCTTGGATGGAGCTCGAACCATTAGGATCTGGATCGCCTAATTAACGTACTTTTGAAGATGAAAAGAAATTGAGGTATCAAAGTCGCGAGCATCACCTCATTTCATATGAATAGTTATTTACATCAAAAGATAAAAGGACATTAAGTGAAGCAAGTTACTAACTGCTTTGTCTCTGACCTTCAATATTTACTCATAAATTGTATATTTATTTATTCTAAATTTTCAACAGCATTATTTTCCATGAGAGAAGCTACATGTGTCTAGACTATTTTTTGTTGGGGAACACGATTACAATAGTTTTGGACACTTTACGATAAGGCATCATGGTGATCTCACATAGGCATGTCCATTTTTACAATAATTTGTTGAGATTGGGAAATGGCAAAAGAGTCAACTCTCATTTTTATTATAACGAATTATTTTCTGAAAGTGAAAGACTTCATTTTGAGTATTTTATAAAATAGACTTTGCTGTTTGAAACTGAGAATATCTGATATAAGCTTGAAGCATTATTATCCACACTGATAGTTAGTTGACTCCTGCATTTTAAATATCATAATATATAGATGATTGATAAGTCAAACTTGAGTCGAATTTTGTGATACACTTTCTTATTTTATCTGACCCAAATGAACCATAGAATAAAAACACATTAGTGGTATCAAAGATAACTTAGAATTCTGGATCTGTTATTACAGCCAAGTAACTTTGTTAAACACTTGAAGTACAATCACTCACTGCAATCTTTCTCAAACTAACATACTTCTTATTAGACACTTGAATTTATCCAACAGAGTATAAATTTGTTGAGCCAACAGCCATTTGATTTACTTATAGTTCTTGATCTGTAGAGGCAGTGATTTTAAGTCTTCTTATCCAAGTTTGCTAAAGTGGTTTACTCGACAGGTCAATTTTCATAATATTTTAGGAGTAGATTTATGGTTCAGTATAAAGGAAGGAAGGTTGAGCTATAACATAAATTGCGTCATTTGTCTCATCCATGTACAGCTTACTCAATTGATCTGTGGTCTGATATGTTTCATTGAGTAAACTAATTTTCCTTGAGATAAGTTGTGTTTTGCAAAAATTAGTTAGTTTGTCTTAGAAATGCTAATTAAGGCATAGATCGAGCTCTCTCCCTAATTTACTTTACAAGATTGATAAGCGCTGTTGTACCCATTTACATGAGATAAAGAATATGCCACGAATTATCTCCATCTTTGTCGTGATTCATAATAAATCCACTCTTACCATTATCTTAGTAATAACTTTAGGCAAAGTATCCATCTGTAACATATCCACATACAACAAAGGTAGAGTATGATGTTCTTATATCACTGTCATAAATAACAGTATCACTCATTGAATTTCCAAATACTTTAGGATAATCTGTTGGCAAATCTCATGTTTCTGAAATGAAAGGTTTAGTGTAGGAAATAAATTAATAGTTTATTCTGAAAGTGTACAAATCTCACTTTATCCCTTAATACAACTATTAATTTAGATCTGTCTTGATCCACTCATAGGTGTTTTAGTTAGAATATCTATAGCAATATTTTACCCTGAAATTGTCATAAAATCGTTTCCTATGTCAGATTTAGTACACCACTTTCAAAGATATTAAATGCTCAATTTTTTCAATGCCTAACACTAAGTTACAGTGGAACTATCTACTACTTCAGTTTATGCAGTACCTAAAGTTATATCGATTGAAGTTTTATAACTATACTGTGGATTTCGTGTTCCGGTTGTTCCATCACACTCCTCGGACATCAGCTTTTTATCTGGCAAAGCATTCATTGAGTTTGCTAAAATAATTCTCTACAAATTATTTTGCTGCTCCAAGCTATAGATCGAATCTTAATCAAAAGAAGGCCAGTTTACAAGTGTAGCTGTAATAGTAACTAGGCTTTCACTTTTTAAAGTTGCTGTAAAAGTTGAAGAACCTTCGGTGTTACAATCATATTCATTAGCTTTTGCTTAAAAGATTGATCTTTTGTTAAATAAAACTTCAGAACCTTGTTAGTTCAAATGACCGAAAGATTTCACATGATAAGTATAGAAGAAAGAATCAGATTATCCACAAAAAAATAAAATCTGCCAGCTGATCTTGCTTATGCAAATCCATCATTATTTATACCATCTGCTGAAACTTAAGCAAGTGTATTGTCTAATGTAATAATTTAAAGTCCATTATTATTTATCGCAAGCACAAAAACAATAAGTCTGTCATTTGTTTTATCGTTTGAATGTCAATGCCTATTGACAATTTGTTGTATACTAAAGAGTTAAATGAGCTTAAGTAGTTCCACCACTGTGAATCTTGATAATATTGACATTCTAAATGATTGCTGCAATGTATAAACTGTAAGGTGAAGAATCATCAATTACAATCGCAGGATAAAGAGTGTTTTAATAACAAGAAACATCATCTAAATTGAATGATCTCAACAAGACAGTTGATATGGAAGTGTCTAAATCGTGTTTGTTCACTAATAGTTAACCAGATGAAGAACCAAACTTCATTTAAGTAGTAATGAAATATACGCTGCCATCATAAATTGATTAACCAACAGTGTGTTTAAGATTTGAAGAAATAGCTACTCTTGAGAAAAATGTTGCATCGTAGTCTGTTCCAACATCAATAGTCAGAATGAATCCTGATTTTTTATTAAGAATCAACAATCCTAAAGCAGCAAGACGAGCAAACACCCATTTAGCACTAAATACTCAATTTTTGGAAGATATCCTGAAGATACCCTGAAGATATCTTTTTTACAGTAGCAGCTTTAAAAACTAGGGACACTGCGCGAAATGAGATTTGAATTGGAGAAATAATTAAAATAAAACATTAACAGACTCCATTAATATTAATTACAGTTTAGCTTAATAGGTATCTTTAATTACGATATTTAATATATAAGGCAGTTTAAAAAATAGGGATATAATTTGATCTAAATGTTTTCCTAATTAGTGGCTGTTTTATATTTAAACCATTAGTTTTGTATTTTTATTTTACATTTCCCCCATTTGAACGTATTTTATTAAAAATATTTTATTGATATAATGATTTTAAAGAGCAGTAAAAATAAATTAGTTTATTACTTAGTCCCATAATATATTACAATTATATAAAAATCAAGTTAATTTCTCATTTAAAATTTAAAATTCATTCTATAATTATACCTATTTACTAGATTATTTCTATATATTTTATGTATATTTTCTTCTAATTTAATTAATTATGACAAGACATGGATGAGACAGCGGTGCTTTAAGTACAATATATTTAGCGAAAGACACAAGCTAGGACGAATGTGTATGATCCTATACAATACTTACTGCCAAAAGCCTCAAAAGGAATATGATTTAAATCAAATGATGAGCTATCGAGACATGAACCGAACGGTCTTATGGATTAGACATCCTTGGTGGGTGTAGGCTAAGAATGTTTACAAATTCCAAGACTAACTCCTCACCTTTGGGCTGTTTGTCACTAGATATTCATAGGGAACTAAACAACTTACTATATAAGATATAATAACTTAAAATATGATGAATTAGTTCCTTACGGCTACACAATGACAAATGAGGGATCAACACAAATCACAGAAAGTCACACTAAAAGCTTTCTAAATAGATTTAGGAGATGAGTGCCATCTACAAGAGGACTACTAGAACCACTTTGTAATTGCTCATCGAGGCAGAAAGGAAAACATAGTTTCTTAAAGAAAGATGGTAATCTTGACATGCAATGGTTGGACTCCATCAAGAGATCTTTAGAGTTAAGTCCTAATAAAGCAAAAAATTGTTTGTTTCAGATGACGAGGTACCATGTGTATTACACATATTGCTTCTTTACTTAGTGGTTAACAGTTACATCACATCTGTAATCAGTTAGCTTAAAGCTCATAATAAAGGGGTATTCAATAATAAACTTTATACATTTCTCATTATTTATATTTAGGTGTTTTGCAGCAGAGTACCTAATTATACTAATTTAAATTTAAAAGCTTTAGATTTAAAAATAGTATATAATTTATACTCAATTTAGTGAATATGTTTTACTTATGTAATATCTTTGATTTACTAAAATTTATTAATTTACTTTTTAATTATATATTACCTATGTAAAATTTTATTTCATGTTATCTAAAGCATTTAATTATAAATTTCGCAATATAAATATAATTATGATACTCTGTCGCAAAATAGATAAAATGTAAACGTATAGAAATGTTTAAAATTCATTAATCATTTAAATACACCAATAAAGTTTTAATTTAGCTGAATTCAACAGAGGATGCAATCAAAACCCCAAAACCCTTTAGTGAGGTTTATAAGTGCTTTGATTTGTAGGGTATAGTTGGGGTTAGTAGAGAAAACGCAGGTTTTTTATGAATTTAATGAATATTTAATGAGTATTACTGTATTTAATTCAAACAAATTTTATCTGCTTATCTTTGTGATACCTCTTGAATTTAGCAGTCTGTAGTTGTTCTAGTATATCATCCAATGATTATCGTGGATATGCTGGAGCTTTTACGATGACCATCTCAACTATCTTCTTAATTTAATTGCATATTTCATCTTGTTTAATATGTTTAGTAGCCAAACTTATCGATTATTTCTCATGTTTTGTTCCATAGTATGACATACTTTCTATATCGCACTCTAAAATAATTGCAGCTACCGCCCAAACATTCCATTATACAGAGCCATTTGTCCATTTCTCTCTTATTGGGAAGTATCCTGGAGTTTAGCATTACATTTTCTGGCTTCAAATCTCTATGAACATACCCTAGATCATGGAGCTCTTTCACACCCTTAGTCATTTCTGTGAGTATCTCATTCAAATCATCAGGATATCTATTATGGTAGAGATACTCTCTTAGAGTCATTTCAAACTTCTTGAGTCTCAAAGCAATAAAACCATGACCAAGTATAACTCCGTCGAGCTTAGCTAAGTTCTTGCATTATCTTTTCTAAGCCTCTCTCAGTACTATGTATTCATTTGCAAACTCATTTTAATATTGCTCGTTCTTAATGAGATACTTGAATGGATATACCTTGTATGCGAATTCATCAACAACTATAAGTTTTACCTTGTTAGGTACGTCAATATTCAAATAGTTATCAATACAGCTGCTTATGTCGACTGCATTTAATGCAGGTATATACATTGCTCTCTTATAAGCATGCTATAAACATACCATTTGCTGGTTGGTTCATTGACTTCAACCGCTTCTATCTCTTAAGTCTCTCCTACTGTTCTTTTTGTTGCTCAAGAGAGTTATTTTTTCTTTTAGCATGTACAAGCTTTTAATTTTCCTCATCTTTAATCTGGAATTCGCTTAAGTGATGCTTTTGCATATGTCTCTTTACTTTGGCTGAGTGAGTATAAGATTTCATGCAAGTAGTGCATTAATAACTACCATCTACTTTATCATGCTTGAAGTAAATTTTAGTTCTACTAGAGTGTACCTCTTTGATGTGTCTCTTCAAGCTAGACTCAATTGAGAAGAAATTTTAGCAGTCTTAACATTAAAATGTTTTAATTTTTTCTATTAGTTGCTGTTCCTTATCTTCCTCAACCAATTCAACATATGTTTAAACTCCCATTTCAGCACTCTACTTCTTGTTATAGTCTTAAATTTTAAAGACCTCAGCTTGAAACTCTAGAGCTCTTAGCTCTACCTCCTTTTCAATATAAATTACTTCTGGTTTCTTGGAGGATCCAAAATTGAGCAATTATTAACCTGTTCCAAGAGAAACTGCCTTACGATTTAAGTTAGCCGCCATGTTTAAATTCAAATTTAAATTTCTATTATTAATAAGTAAAAACCTCACTGGCTATACTAACTTTGTATAGGAGCTGGCACTGCAACAACAATGGTTGATTCTTAGGTGTTAGACATCATATTTATACTTAGTTTATAACTATAAATTTTCTAATTTTATGCTTAATATTTTTAATTCTGGTACCAACTGAGAATAAATTCAGGTTGGTACTGTTACCAATTAGGTTTTAAACCATTTTGGAACTTTTCCATTAAAACTATTTACTAATTTAGTTTTGCTACTATTAAATTGGTACCAATTAAATTTAAACGAATTTAGTACCGGTACTAATTAAATTTAAACAAATTTAGTACTAATTTAAAGGAACTAAATTGATAAAAATAAAGCTCCATCTCTGAAGTCTGTTACAGCTTCTGCCTGCTTTCTCCACGTATCCTAACTAGGTTGACCTCCTATAAGGTGCCCATATTTAATTCTAAGATTTTTTACAGTAGGATCCAGAACTCTATATATTAAAATTCAATAACAAGAGAAGCAACATGGATGGAATCTATAAGTACTGCAATGAATAGGGTTAAAGCTTAAGAAATGATCTCAAGATTTAGAAGCAAGGAAGATCTCTATCGATACCTCACTTAGCATGGTAAGCATGTGACATATACTTAATCATATACTATAGTGGGTTTATTCCTTCCAACGATGGAAGGTACCAAAATTTCATTCTTAAAAGCGATACTCTGTGATGAGAAGAAAGCCTTCAAAAACAATGAAATTAAGTTGATAGAAATACCAAACTACCCTGAGATTTCAGTCACTAATCTCTACGAGGATGCGATGTTAGATGAAGAGTTGGTAGTTATTTTCCTACCAATAAACAGCTCTCTAACAAGCTTCCAGAAATGAGAAATTTATTTGGTGTTCTTGGCACTTTAAGAGAGTTACTTCAGAGAGATCATTGAAGAAGCTCACAAGAAAAGCTATTCAATTTCTCCTGAAGATTAAAAGAAGAAAGGCATACTAATAAGCGAGACCTTGCTCGCAGAGCTTAAGAAGCATCCATTCCTTTCAAGTAAGCTTTGATTTATAACTCTTTAGGGAAACCTGGAACTGGTATATTTCTAAAGAAAGAACATGCAAAGGTTCACAGAGAGAGAAAATCTTAGACCATTCATGAAGTGAGCAAGAGACTTTATAAAGATGTTTAAAAAGCCAGATAAAATGAACATTGATGCAGGAGCTGGCACAAAGAGAAGAACATGGGCCCAAGCAAGCCATAAGAAGAGGAGAAGAAAGAGAAGCCAAACCCCTTTATGGGTTAGTTTAGTATGTGAATATATTCATTCATTTAAATCTAAAACTTATATTATAAACATTCATTCTTCCCTCTCTTACTCTCTTGCAGCTACTCTGAATCAAGTCTACTGTTTATATAGGCAAGTCATGCATTAGGTGATATAGCAGCAGTTTCTTGTAGTGGGTCTTGATTTAACTCCAGTAAAATTCAATTCCATTAAATTAAGGGCTGTAAGGAACATTGTATACAGGAGTAATGTTTAACTCTTCATAAGCTTTCTTAGACTCCTTAGTCTTATGATCTGAGAGGTTGTCAACAAACAGGATGATCTCTTAATCGTTTTATTATCTCTCAGCTTATGTAGGAATTCTACGTACTACTCTCGCTTAATAGAGCGAGGATGAATAACAAAACTTTCTATGCCAGAGTCTTCACTAATACCTGCTAAAATTGCATGAGTTACAACCTTTACTTTCTAATCGTATATTTCTATATTATCATACTTCTTATACCAAGACTTATTAATAAAGGTGTTGAAGGTAAACACAGCTTCATCAGCGTGTATGAACTTGATGTTATTAGTAATAGCTCTCTGCATTTAATCATATATATAGTTTAAATTATTACTATAAAATGGCACTGTAAAATCAATCACTCTCTTCACTCTGTTGACAGTCTTGAAAGTAATACCATTTCGTCTATAAATATTGGCTATAGTCTAAGGAGAGATACGCATGTGTGGAAACTTGCGATGAAACATGACAGCTCGCTAGTCAAGAGGAAAGTGTGCCCAATACTTTAAAGTCTTCGAGTCGCAGAGGAAGTCAATATGGTGCTGTGAGAACTTTTATTTTCTTGCAGGATGTTTTCAAGAGCCAGAGTTATAATGTTAAACAGCTAACAAGCAATGATACCTAACAGTTGAGGCACTCTTGTGTAAGAGTCTTGCTATAGCTGCATAATTTAGCACTGGTTTGACTTAGTCTATATTAATACTCGTACCATACCTAAGCTTAAGCAGTAAATCTAAATATTGCTCATCATAAATAGACCCTAAATTTCGCTAATTTCTATTTCTCATTTGGCAATTTGACCTAATTTCTCTACTAACCCCAATAAGACCCCAACTATACCCTACAAATCAAAGCACTTATAAACCTCACTAAAGGGTATTGAGGTTTTGAATGTCACGACATATTTAGAAGGTCTTAAAGAAGTTCTAGCAAACAATCATGCTATCCTAGCTTATTTTCTAGAATTACACAGTTAAAGATAAGCATTTAAGTCAATAGGTATTAGCTTTGAGAATCACAAAAGCTCCATGGAAATTTGAAACTCATGGAGGGGGTAATATTGGAAGCTCTTGCAATGCAAAAAATTGTAATGCTACTCTGTTCGCTCCATTAACTACTTATGAATAAATCTTCTTATCTACATAGTAATTAGCCATATAGTATCCTGAAATAACTGATTGTACCTATTATGTTCCTTAGCCTTTCTAATACGACAGGATTCCTGTTAAACAGGCCATCCGATTCATCAAGTACCTCTATTTCAATGCCATTCTGCTGCCAGTCTGGTCTATGTAAGCATTCAGTTCCTAAATCTTTAAAGGAATTAGCTGCGACACTACAATCAAGCCTTAGTCTTCCAGCTTTCATATCTTGAAATGAGACAGTTCACCAGAGCATTGACTTTGTTCATAGAGGATATTGAGATATCTGAGTTTGAAAAAAGCATAATTTCGATATATTATTAGGGAATTATTAAAAGGGATTGATTAATTATTAATTAAAATTTATATATTTATATATTTATATTTATTTAAATATTAGAAATAGCTAAATTACTTTAAACTTTCTTATGAAGTTGATTGGCAGAATCAACGGTAGTATGTCCTCCTAGAATTTTGCGAGTTATCGAATGAGTCTGGTTTAATTGATTTTGAAGATATTTAGCGAGGAAAAACTACTTCCTAAGGAGTTTGATAATATATGTAATTTTTAATATATAATCACTTAAGGGTCTTGCTTAAAATTGAATAGCTCTTTAATTAAATTTATTTTAGTTAAATTAATTAAATAATTAATAAAATAATACTTTTTGTGATAGTTTTCTCCTATAGCAGCAGAGCTTATAATAAAAACCTATTCCAAGCTCACCAAGATCCTCCCGTTCTTTTAGCTGATCAGTAACTTATCAATTCCTCCCTTTATATGACAATATTATAAATTAGCTAGATACCCCCGCCTGAGATCGATGATGTTTTTGTGAAGAAATGACACAAACAACAGCATATACAATAACAGCAATAAGGGTAAGATAATGAATATCAAGAACAATAACATAATCAGCTTCAATTAACTCATTAAAAATAGTTGAAGTTAGACAGTAATATTAATAACTGTGATAGCTTTTTTAAAAATAATTACAAGAAAATTTAATAATAAAATAATTTAAATATAAAAAATTTCTGATTTAAGTGAACCTTATTTTCTGATATTGAAAAACTTTTAGATTTTGGAATATTCCAAGAGAATTAAAACAAATATACACAATTTAATCTTTGTTATTATTGTGATTTATATTACTTTAAGTTGCAAATTTATTTGAAAAACATTGATATCTAAATAGAATTTACAATGTGTTATATACTATATCATGAATTTATCTTTGTTGTTTATATTTATTTTATTTGAAAATATTTAATTTTAAAAAAAACATATAAGAAATTACTATAAATCAATTTGGTTCTTACATGAACTCTAAACCAGACTTCTTTTGATTAGTAATAAACCTATGAGGTAATTAATATTAAAATAATAATAATCAAATCACGATGAAGTCTAGTATCCCCGAATAATATTAATATTTAAGAGTCAAAATCCATATTCATAATTTTTAATCACTCAAAATCTTATGGAGTACTATGTTATTAAAATTATTCAAAGACAGAAATATCTATCTAAGTCTGGGATCTTAGTTTCATTATTTTGATTTTTAATCAATTCAATTTCTAAATACTCATCTCAAAAGTAAAAATGAGACTAGCCATTAAAGTTAATGTTTCTAAAGAGAATTTTCTTAATTTTACGAAAAAATTAACCCTTGATTTGATCAGCTAAGGTCATAGTTTAAATGTGTCTAAAATATCATTAATAATTCCCATACTATTTAGGACATAATTTCTAGTTTGAGGTGTTGATATTGAAGGTAGATAACATTTGCCTGATGGTTCACTCTCTTTGTCTGGGTTACCAATTAGTAATAGTTTTGTTATCATCTACTATGTTCCTGCAAAGTAAATTCTTATAAATTATAGGAATCTTTAAGATATCCTTAGCAACTCTATTAAATGACTTTAACCTAAACATGGTTAATTCCATTCCAATTAGGCGTAAGCAACAAATGGGTCTGTTATTTATAGAGTTTAAACCATATATTTTTGTTGATTTTAATTTTAGTCTAGTATTCATTAGTTGCTATGTTAACTGAGTCATTAATTTCCATATATTTCTTCTATAATTATTAAATATTATTTTGTAACTTATTAGTTTGCTATATTATGAATTTAAGTTGCAGCTTAAATAACTAAATAGTGTTAGTTTTGTGTGCTTTTTTGAAATTACGGAAGAGTTTTCTGTGAGTAATTAGTTCTGATAATTATGTTTTCCTTGTTAATTGGGGTCACAAAACACCCTAAATTTTAAATTAAGACATTTTTACTTATTTAATTAATAAATTTTATTAGTGAAGACAATTGTGACAACAGTAGTAATTGTTTATATTACCATTAAATAGATATGTTTAGAGACATTTATTGAGAGTAATTGTGATTTTTATACACTTAATCAAAAGTTTTGTGTATAAACACTCTTACCTGAGCATTTTTTAATGCTGTTTGATAATGAGTTCATGTTATTCCATAGACTCTGTTGAATCCTTTGATTAGTTAATATTATCTACTAGAAGAGTTGGAGGAGAATTGCTCTTTGAATTTATATATGACAATCTATAGATTCCTTATTAAAATAGCTTACCGTAAATAAAAATTTAAAGGCGAAAACTTAATGATAAAACCCCAAGAGTAAAATTTACTGCAATTTTTGTAAAATATAAAAGCAAATCAAGAAAGTTAATTAATAAAATAATATAATAACAAAAAATGATAGGTGATAAAAGAACTGGAGACCGCCCATGGTAATAATATTACAACACTAATTAGTCCATCAATTCCAATAATAGCCACTAATACTAAGCTAGTAATAATGAGATGACAAGTGGTGGGAACAATATGAACTAATAATAACAGTGGCAGCGCAATTAGAACTTTCACCATAATGGCATAAGCGGTAATTCCTAGAATATTTATTAGAACCAGAGTAGCAACTTTAATTAGTCAATGAAATAACAATTCGCAACAAACAACATCGGTGGGTAGCTAACATACATTTACAGACCAAAACCTCAAAATAACAATAATCAGAATTAACAACAGCAACAAATGCAACAAGAAGTAAAGAACTAAAATAGTCTAATTAATGATCAAAATACTCGCAATTTCTCGCAACTACAGCAGCAACAGTAATAATAGTAGCTAAGTAATGCGTTTTCAGCACAAAAGTTCTAGCAATAGTTATGACACTAATAACAGTATGGTGTGAGTTCACAGATTCCTTCATCGTCAAGTGCGCAACAATAACAGTAACAAGAAACATCAAGTAAGGGAAGTTTCGGGATAGGAGGAAATACTATCATAATTCAGAATGAGCAGCACAGTGACACATTAAGCAGCTTTAGCGGCAGTTAGTTAGACATGCTTGATAGTGCACCTCTGGATTTGGGGATTGAATATGATTTTATATCTAAAACTTACTACACAATCCGAAGGTTCAATGACATTGACCTCACTTGTACTAAAGACTCTTAGAGAGGCTTCTAATTACGTTGAATATAGCATTACAGATAAAAGTGGAGCTTTCCAAAAGAACTTGGTGTGGTTAATGGACAGATTAGTAGATGGAAGTTTCGCTTAAACATCAGATGATGTTGATGTACGTTCAGCAGTTCCATAAAACATTACTGATCTCTACATTTACACTAACCTCGCTGGACTAGAAAAGAACGGAGTGCCAGTCAACATAGAGCTTTCAGCTGTTATAGCCAATCTTTTTACTTTCTACTCTGCTGGTTATCTCTCACGTACTGAGTCCCAATTGACAAGTGACCCAATCTTCCTATCACTTTCAATTATTGCTTTGAAAAGTTCTGGTGATAGCTACGATAGCTAAATCTCAACAATTGCCTCAAGACTCGTTTGCCACATAGCAAGTGGTAGACTATCAATTCCTGCTCTCATCTCAAACTACGTGCATCCTCCTTTCAATTCAGTAAAAGTAGAAATGGGTGTGATTTTATGACTCTCTGGGAGAATATCAAGGATTTTATAGTTAAGAGTATGAAAGCAGGATTACTATTTTTGTATCGTACATACAATTCTTGTCAGCCTGAGGATTCAAAGAAAAGCTTTTAGTTCTAGAGGAATCCGGCAGGAGAAATCTCTACGCTTGCAGACGAAATCGAGACCACTCAATAAACGAAAACGAGGAGGGCCATCTTTATCTTGTGACTGGCACCCAATCTGCTACAAACTGGATCTCACTCCCTATTGTTGATGGACAACGCGTCCTACCACCTCAGCAGCTATACCAATAGCGTCTTGCAGAAGCTTAATGTCCCCATACTCTTCTTGGGCCCCTACCAGTACGACATGGCTCCAGTGGAAAAGTCATTCAGGTTCATTAAGTGCCGCGACCTCAACCCCATGCTCCTGCCTGTCTCTACAAAGTATGTTTACCTCTCTTAATAGGCTATAGGAAGCAACAGCGGCGCTATGCGCAGGCCCTGGCTGTGCAGCTATCAAATTTGGACATGCGGTGGCTCACCGGCGCGTTCGCATGCTCTTTGGTCGATGCCCTGAAGCATTTGAGCCTGCAGGCTGTCTGATACTGTAATTGATTCTGGTTTTGGCCACCCAATCTGCGAAATGATGAATCACCCATACTCTATTAAAAGTGCCAAAACCCCACCATTCTTATTTGAAATTTATCTCAGCCTGGGAAACAATTGTCTGTGTCGTAGATTAGAGGACGATGCGTCTTTTCAAGGGCTCTCGAATGACTATCTTTGCTGGTCCCCATTAGCGTTTTTACCCTAGAATTCATCTGCAACACTGATTTGGTAAGTTAGGCAAACTTTTAATACTAAAATATTTAATAGGCCAATTAAAGTTTAATTCCCAATATTTAAAATCTAATACGCCCTATTAAAATTATAATTTATTTTAAATATTAAACTTTGATATTAGAAATGGAGTCAAGCTCAGATCAAAGCAAGGGTCCACAACAACAGATCCAGCAGCAAGCACCACTTGGCAAGGGAGAGGCCTACAGAGTGAGAGACATCTTCGAAGTCAAGGTCATTAGGAACGCCATTCACGCCAAGGTCATGTATGAAAACGATCCTCGAGGAAAGGCAGTGTGGGTGGAGCACTCGAAGCTGATGTATCCATGTGATCGAGCCAGAGTTGAGTCTTTTGTCAGTGAGAAGATGCCAAGGCTCCATGACCACCCCTACTGGAACATCTACGCGGGAGCGCGCTCTGATCGAGACAAAGACGAAGGAACCAGTTCAAGTGATAGCGAGGATTCTGACAGCAGTTCACAAGATTCTCATAAGGTTAGTGTGAATGGAAACTCTCATGAGTTGGCAGGCCACCAGCAAGAGGAGGAATGCAAGGGACAGATGGAAGATGCCAGCATGAGTGAGGAAGAGTCAGAGCAGCCTAAGCAGAGCCAAATGCTTCAACAGTATGACCAAGAGACTAGAATGCTGCTCGATTCTCTCTAAAATTACTAAATCGACAACCTCATTGCTCAAGACTTAAATTTATATATTAAAGTAATTTATTTATTATTGATTAATTTAACATTCATAAAATTCGCTCAAATTTTACTCTTGGGGTTTTACTAATCCATTCAATATTGTTTATGATATTAATGTTAGTAATAAAAAGATAGTTAAGTAAGTATCACAATTTGTAATAAGCTATATTGCCTCTTAATTTTTCAATTCAGATTTAATTAAAAACTAATTAACATAGTGACCATAAAAATGAGTTATAAAATATTTTATTATTATATGATCAAATCTAATCTAATCAATTTAGATAATTTTATTTTAGACAAAAAAATTGAGATGTTTACTTGCTGAATAACCTTCGATTAACAGTTTCTTTACTAGATAAAAGTATCAAGTATTCATTTTCAATCTTGCTATCTTACTCTTTAGTTTTTCCACATAATATTTATTAAGATCTCTACCAATAACTGCCAATAAGGAGCGACTTAAATCAATCAATCATACACCACCTATCAATTATGAGTATCTAATAACTTACAAATTGATTAAGTAAATAAGTTTAAAATACTTAAGATTGTTTAAGCTAGCAAATATTTTATGAATGCTGTAGTAAGGATTCAACCTTTTGCTGATCATTATATATAAGTAACTTCACATCATTCATTGCTTCCATTACATTTTTAACTAGGAGACTCTTTTCATTATTTTGATAGTGCTTTTTTAATGTTAGATTTCAGACTTTCAATTGCTTTAGTCTTAGAATTGGTTGATGTTGATATTAATCTACTTCATTTTCTTTTACAAGTTGATAATTTTTAATTATATTGGTTAAATATTCTTTAAGAAAGATTGATTTTTTAAGACATCTTTTTTGGAATGTTAATTACAGTTATTAAATCTAGCAATAGTTGTATTATATATTTTTTCAAATTATGCTTCCATTAGCGAATATAATAAAATAAGTTTTTATACTTAACTTATACAAATAGTATTATATATCTTCATTATAATTAAAATGTAGATTCCAAGTATTTAAGCATGTCTTTAGTCCTCAGTATTTTTATTTTCATCATTCTTTATCCCTTAGTTCATAACTGTTCCTCTCATATACTGCCCTAGCATCGCTTTAAGCCTGTAATTTGTGAGTTATAAATTTCAATTTATGAGTCTTGTCAATCTATTTGAGACATTTGATGACTTTAACAAATTAATAAATACTTTTTATGTACACCTATATTGCATCCGTAACTCAATTATGATATAATGCATATAACTAGAATATCTTAAATAGCATTAGAGATAGTCGATTCTCTACCTGGGCTACTCTTTGCTTTGTTCTTCCTCTTCTCATGCATATTTTTGTTTTATGTGTTTAAAAGTAATCAATCTAACTATTTTATGATCTTATAACTATTATTATTTCCCTAAATAATCTTTTCTTCTAAGATTTAGTCAAATGCAATCTTTTTGGAGTTTTGTTTGTAAGTATGCTTATCCTATTTGCTTTTTCTTCCTGAAGTTATTTTGTATTTCAATAATCTATTTTAGTTAACTTGGTTGTATTTATTTTCTTAGACCATTCTAATAACTTTCTTTTGAGAGTATTTCACTCTTTGATAATTTTATCATATATATATATTATATGAATATGAATTAATTACCCTTAATCTTGTATTGCTAATTATTATAAACTATTGATTTTGGGGATAGCTTGATAAAATTAGTCTTCCTTCTTTATGAATATTGAAAAATAGACCTCATTTAATAAAGAAAACACTTAGAGTCTAACTGTTTTTAACATTTTTCAATGAAAACTATCAAGACAGACAGAAAGCTTTATTTAAATTTAGTTCTCAAATGTTCCATCAATCTTATTCAAAGCATTAATTGTATCTTTTTAAAGTCATCATTCATTATAGTTTCTTTCATGTATTACTCTTAGTATTTATTCATTCTTTTTTTCTTTGATTACATTACAATAAAAATCTAGCACTTAGCTTTATGCTCTCCTTGTACAAGTCTTTCATATTATTTTTTTTATGATAGTTAAATATTTTGACATTAAATCTGAATCTTTATTAGTCTCGAAGTCATTTAGAAGAGTCATTTCACATTAATTTTCTCTAAAGAATGATTCATATATCTTATTGTTTGCATCAGCTGTACTTTTGCCACTTGATAATGCATTTCTGATTATATCAATGTCATTACTTACAGCAATTCAGGAAATTATTGAAACTAGTTTCTCCATTTAAACAGCCTCCTTTATTTTATTTTAAGATATTTTGAATATGTTTATCAATGTTATTTGAAGTTAGCTCCCTTCTTTCTTCTTCAAGGCCTTTATCCATTCTACTTTATGTAAATTATTATAAATTTCCGTTCTTAATCAGTGAGTTTAAAGTCATTTTCATTTAATTTGAAGCTTAATTCTACTTAGATTAACTTATAAACTCATCTCACCATTATTATGTCCCTAATATGTATAGATTAAGTTCAACTTATGGTCTGTTTATTCATTAGATTTGTTTCCCATTTGGCAATCTCCACTTTTGGAGAGATTCAGTCTATATGAATCCCTTTTTTATGAGTTTCCAATCTCCTTATTAATTTTCTCTTTAAGAGATATAAAAAGGAAAAATCTATTCGATATATTTTCCCTATACTTTTTATATTGTTGAAATCACTCATTACTACTGAATTAATACTTTAAATTAGAGAAGATATAATGCTTATATAATTAGTTCATTCATAACTGTCATGTATTTGATTTTATTATTATTATTTTTAATATAAATAAAAATAAATGCTAAGAAATACAAGATATAAATGTCTGTATTGTTATATTTATTTTACGACAAGGCTACTTCAAACTGACTCATCGAAATTAGTAGTCAAGTAAGAAATTTTGTAGCTTAAATCCACTTTATATTTTCTAACCTTTTATATTACGTGTGATGAATTGTCAATCAAATTAATAGTATGTTTGCAGTACAAACCTTCACTCTTCAAAAATCTTTTATTTTTAATTATGTTTTGACATATTTATAAGAATAAACCAAAAATGTTTATTCTATTTTGTTAAATGAGTCTCTATGGCTAGATGATGCAATAACAACCATTCTGTTTATGCTTTTATGAACGAATGGATTATTGTAAGCGATTCCGATTCCAAGTGTGGTCACAAGATTAGAGAGTTCTGCAGCACACACGAAAACTGCATATATATTCTCATGGTTTTTAGCACCTTTTAAAGCTTTTCAATGTATGCTACTCCTTCCTCTGATATATTTATTATAATAAAGTCCTAGTACTTATTCATGATATTAAAATAGAGAAAGAATCTAGTGAATTAACTGTCTTGTAATTCCCAATTACGCTCAATAAATGAGAAATTAACTATACAGAATGTAGTATTACAATTCTTCATGCAGCCTCCATATTTAGTATTTAAAATAAAAGCAATTAAATGATGTTGTTTGTAGTTATTAGGGCAGATTAATAAAGAATAAAGTTATTATTTACAGCATTAATCTTATTGTTTATGATAATATTTCCTGGGGAAATGACTCTATAGAAGGGAATTTTTATTGAACTGCCATGTTATTTACAGTCGAAATTATTCATTTCAAATAAACTTATTAATATTACTTGAATCTTAAATTACAAAATAAAAAATAAATTGGAGTAAATGTAATTATTAATTTTTCTGATATTTGAAGTTATACCTATTATCTATTTATTATGTTTAATTGATAATATCCCGTATTTCTAATACTCTTGCTCTAATGATTTAATTAAATTAATAAATTGATTTTCGATTTCATTGATGTCATTATTCAAAAATGTGGAAATTTATACTATTATAATAATTGCTGAACCATTTTCCATGTTAAGTATTCTCTAAATTACGAATTAATAAAAAAAACTTTAAAATATTAATATCTACCATTTTTTATCACAAATATTCCATTAATTTCTGACTATCGAAATTGAATTTGGGCTCTTGTTGTTTATACCAGCCTCTATTTAGATTTTAGTTTTCATTAAACTTATGTTGGTAAGACAATTGCTCTCTTTATCTATTAGTAGCTAATCTTTTTCCAGTTTTATAATCTAACCTATGACATTTTGAAAGCAAATTATGAGTTCAACTATTTTTGTTTTAATCTTCTTATTGTTAACAACAATTTAATATACCTTTTCTAAAGATTCTTATAATGGTTAATAGAATAAGAGCTGTCATCTATTGTCAATCATGATAACTTATTTATTTATATTTTGTATTTTAATTAAACATTCTGGCAATGAATTTTAAAAGCACCTGCTTAGTTTCTGTTGTGAGTTTAACGTATTATTTAGTTCCTATTTTCCATTAATATTAATAGTTTCTGCTGGTGGTTGTTTTCTCTTTATTTATCAGAAATTTCTTTAATTAATTGCAAGTACTATACTAAACGAATGACAATATTTTGAGAAGGCATCCTTCGATTAAATAATTATTATAGAAAATTTTTTAATATATGATGAATGATTGTAAAGAGTAATATTCATATATTTAATTTAAATTCTCATAATATAGTATAACTTGTAAACTATTATTGAATAAGAGAAAAAAGATCATCAAAATATTAGAGTAAGGACATAATAATAAAATTTATTTCACTCTATTTTGAAAAATAACATATTTCTAAAGAAAAGTACAACTAAAAAAAAATTAGCTCTCTAGCTTAAAATATATCTCAATTCACAAATTAACAAACCATAATAAATAGATAGATTATAAAACAATAATATGGCACAGGTTTGCCAGATATTTATTATTAGGTTGATTATAGCAGCAACTTGGCTTTAATTGTTATAAAATAAAAGGTTTTGAAATAAATTCGTATAAATAATCATTCAATTTGATCAACAAAAATATATAATTATATGAAATAAGTAAAGTGACATAGTTTATTTACGCTATGATAATAGTTAAGATGTCAAAGTAAAAATAGATCTAAAGATTAAAGATAAATCTTCATTTTCAAAAGTAAAAGAGCTATGATGTAACCCAGAGAAAATGAACCTACTTTCAGGCATACTTCTCAAAATAGTTTATAATATCATCATTTATAATTAGTATAATTGAAAAGCTTGGAGTGTAAGATAATCTAAAATATTGCATTTAAATGAAATGATCCCACTTTAATACATGAAATGTTGTAGATATTTATTTATGAGGATAGAGTTTTTCTAAAAATAGCACCTGGCCTTGTTTAATTATATAGCAGCTAGATCTAAATAATAAACATACAAACAATTATAATTACTTTAGTTACAATATTTAATCAAACTTAAATACTTAAATTCTCCAGTATTTTATATTTTAATTTCATTTGACTATCAGTCTGCTGTATCCATTTTATTTTAAATGAAACTAATATGTCTTGATATAAATAATATATCTTAATGAAGATGTAATATATACATAAATTTAACATGATTATAACTAAGTTTTTTATTGAAATAATTTTTGTTTAAAGAAATGATTACTTCTACCTTAATATATTAATTAGATTTTAGAAAATATAATAGCAGAGAGAGCATTTATGCAGAGAAAAGATAACATTTAATTTAAAATTTTAATATAAGTAATTTAATTTAACTTAAATAATAAAATAAGAGGCATCTTAACTTCTACACTTATTAACTTTTTAATTTTTAAGTGTCTAATTAAATTTACTGGTAAAATTTATGCTTTTTAACTACATTAAAAAATATAATTTGATGACTAAAAGACAATATTTTAAGAATAAAACAAAAAGATAAAATAAAAATAGTAGTATAAGTTTAATGATTGTAATAAATCAGATAAATGTAAATTCGCTAATATTTAAATCTCATAAAAATAATTGAAATAGTAAAATATAATAGAGTTGAAAGATTTTTAATACTGAAGAATATGTTTAAATGCAGTAAAATACAGAGATGAATACATAAAAAATCAGAAAATAAAATTAAAATATAGAAAGTAAAATATTATGAAAAAAAGTGTAGAAATAAATATTTCCTAAATAAACATTAAAAAATATAAAATATTTAATATTTTATTAAAATATTAAATAAAGTAAAAAAAAGAAATCGCCTATCATTTAATTATATCAGTATTTAAACAGAAGATAATATTTTAAAAACAATTAGATTCAAATTGGTTATAAAAATAATAATGATGGTAGAGGTCATGATCACATTGATAAGGGCACCAGAAGATACCCTAAAACAACATAAGATTTTCCATATAACAGGGAAATTTAAAGTCATCACGAGAGGACATTGCATCATGAGGATCTAATTCTAATGATTTTCTTGAAAAAAGACGCGCAATAAGTTGCATTTCGAGTTATGCTAGTACAGAATAGTACAACGTTTTAATTACTATCAGGTCCAGGTCAAAATGGTCAAAAATAAATTTCTTTTAATTTTTGAGACAAAAAAATATATTTTATAAGCCAATCTCAAAAATGGCATTTGTTAGATTATTTATTTTTTTAACTTTATTTCATTTTGATATGTCTTATTCTTTTTCCTGTGCAACAAAAAAACATATCACTTTATATTTTAATCTAGCGAACATTCAAATTACTTATTATATATAATTTTTCCAACTTTCTGTTAAATATTTGATAAATTTACATTTAAAGCTTAATAAGAAAATTAAATAGTTCAATCAATAAAAAACATTGGTATTATTAACAAAACTAAAGATTTCTTTCGAATTAATATATCTTTTCATAATAAACTTAAGTGTTGATTTGTATAAAGGAAATATAATCTCATAAAACCATGGTTATAAATCTATTAAAAAGCTTAAACTTGGTATAGTAAAAATCACTTCGACCTGTCAAGGACCTCTAAAAACAACTCTAAGACTCTCTATCCTTTCTAAGGACAAATAATCTTAAACTTTATGATTCACTAAGGAAGGGAGCACGTGACCGCGTATCTGGTGAGTTGAGGGGTGGTCGTAGTCACTGCTCTATTTTGAAGTCATTCAACGAATTAATAGTGAAATCATGCATCTTCAAGTGATGGTCATGGTCACGAGGACCACGGAGGCAGTGACCAAGTGACCACAAATCTGGTGAGTTAAAGGGTGGTCGTGGTCACTGCTCTTTTTTTACTGTATTCAACATATTAACAGTGAAATCATGCATTTTCAAAGGATGTTCACATGGTCACGTTGTCACTGTGGTCACCGTGATCATGGTCATGATAACAAGAATCACGGAGGCATAGACCACAAGACAACGTATCTGGTGAGTAGAGGGTGGGTGGTCGTGATCACTGCTCTATTTTGACGTCATTCGACAAATTAACAGTGAAATTATGCATTTTCAAGTGTTGGTCACGTGGTCACGTTGTCACTGTGGTCATGGTCAACGTGGTCACGGTCATGGTCATGAAAAAACAGAGGCAGTTATCACGTGACCACGTATATGGTGAAATGCCGGGTCGTGGTCACTGCTCTATATTGACGTCATTCGACGAATTAACAGTGAAATCATGCATTTTCAAGTGATGGTCACGTGGTCACCGTGATGGTTATGATCACCATGGTCACAGTCATGGTAACGAGGACCACGGAGGCAGTGACCACGTGACCACGTATCTGATGAGTTGAGTGTTGGTCGTGGTCACTGCTCTATTTTGACGTTATTCGACGAATTAACAGTGAAATCATGCATTTTCAAGTGATGGTCACGTGGTCACCGTGGCCATGGTCATGGTCATGGTCACCATTTTTACGGTCATGGTACCGAGGACCAAGGAGGCAAAGACACGTGACCACGTATCTGGTGAGTTGAGGTGTGGTCACTGCTCTATTTCGACGTCATTCGACGAATTAACAGTGAAATCATGCATTTTCAAGTGTTGGTCACGTGGTCAAGTTGTCACTGTGGTCATGGTCAACGTGGTCACGGTCATGGTCATGAAAAAACAGAGGCAGTTATCACGTGACCACGTATATGGTGAAATGCCGGGTCGTGGTCACTGCTCTATATTGACGTCATTCGACGAATTAACAGTGAAATCATGCATTTTCAAGTGATGGTCACGTGGTCACCGTGATCATGGTCACCGTGGTCATAGTCAAGGTCATGAGGACCACGGAGTGCGTGAACACGTGAACACGTATCTGGTGAGTTGTGGTCGTGGTCACTGCTCTATTTTGACGTCATTCGACGAATTAACAGTAAAATTTTGCATTTTTAATGATGGTCACGTGGTCACGTGGTACCGTGGTCACCGTGGTCATGGTCATGATCATGAGTACCACGGAGGGCGTGACCACTTGACCACGTATCTTGGTAGTTGAGGGGTGGTCGTGGTCACTGCTCTATTTTGACGTCATTCGACGAATTAACAGTGAAATCATGTCTTTTCAAGT